>JAJOOR010018116.1:0-28582 GCA_036250505.1 Solanum acaule | reverse complement strand
TTAAAACGACTATAAAGACAAGCTGATTTTAAACTAATTATTAAGAGATTCCAACATGCTTGTAACTTGGCATAATAATTATAACAACCACACATAATAAAATAAAGCTAAGCTCAAAGAAAAGGAAACATTTTAGCACGTATATCCCTTCCCCCTTTAGGCGATCCCCCAAATATATTTCATATATATATAGAGAGAGTTAGAGTTAATACAACTATTACAAGAATAAAAAATAAATATAACAAATACGAACGAAAATAACACTAAATCTTGTCTGAAATTCCATCCCTGGCGACTCTTCAAACTAGCACTTAATATTCCACACCCTACTAAATGAAAGAAAGCAAGACACTACAAATATAATACAAAACACACATAACAATATCTAATTTATATACCTAGGAAAAATAAGACATACATACATTTATTTGAGCAACAAATTACACATACACAATCACACATATAGAAAAACGAGAAGAAAACTGACCCGGTTGCTTCCTTTTATTTATCAATAAACATTTTTGGATTTATGCATAAAAGTAAATAAGTTATGATGCAGAACAGAAAATTAAATATATATGAAAGTAACTAACCAGTTAAGCAGTTAAAGAAAAATAGCAATGAAGACACACTAGAATCCAATAATAGACCTGAACACAATAAAACAACAATGGAGAATGCTCAACATTTCTGAGAGTTTTATTTTACTGTTTTAGAGAGTAGAGAGTATATTAGCTAATTACTAGAATGTCTAAGTGTATAGAAGCGTGAGTAGAAGAATGAGAGAAGGGTCTTTTTATATAGCAAGGAGAGATACCTATTAAAGGAGAACTAAATCGGTCAAACATTTTAATTTATTTATTACCAAAAAAGTATCAAACTAATCCACTAAATAAGGTAAAGAGATACAAGTGAATAAAAAAAAATATAAACAACAGGACATATCAATTAAAGGAAAACAATAATTATGCACCAAATATATTTACCTATTCCTGGATTACCATAATTGAATAATAAATTAGTACAAACTTTCAATAATATAAAATGAGCACGAGGAATTTATAAGGAAAGTAATATTGCATTTTTATTTGTTAATTTGAGGATTTACCATGGGCGAAAGATTCCAGCAAATTACCACGAATTGAGCAAAGAAAATCAACAATTTATGAAAGGCTACATCCTGTCCTAATAGCAAGAGAAAACCTTTTGCCAATAATTAATTAAATAGGAATTAATCAAGCTGCTGACTTAGCCAATAAAATAACAGAGATCTATTTACATAAAATATCACGACATCAACTATGGTAAAACAACACATAAAACAAATTGACTAGAAGTAAAATCACAGTAATCAAGGAAAAATTGAATAATTTATTTTAGGGAAGAATGAATATGGTCCACAATTTAGTTATGACTAAATCATGATTTTACAAATAAGAAATCATCAAAGCAATTTGCAAAATAAAAAATCTTCTATATAACGAAGAATTATGAAACTCACATACACGAGTTCGACTTATGATAACATATATATTGAAACAACAATCTTCACACCTTAGACATGAGACGATCACCATTGAAGCAAACGAGCATTAATTTAGACAGAGAATCAAAATCTAGACTTGCTTTCTAAGAAATCAACAAGAAGGATAAGATGCTCGAATTTCTAAACTAATCAATCCACGATAATAAAACTTAAGAGAAAAGAGTTGGAATGGTATCATAAAATTAATTAAAAAACCTACACATCGAAATGTGCCAAATCTCTACTGGAGTGGACTGTTCGTCCTCGCCGGAAAAGAAGTGGGGCGCTAGGTTTGCTTCTGCCTGCTGGCTGTTCTCATTGAAAAAGAGAGGATCTGAGGCACCCAGCTTCGCGGCTATCTTTGCGGGAGCTACTGCTGTCGGTGCTCGTTGGTGGCTGGCTGTTCTCGTCGGTCCATTGCTGGAAAAGAGAGGAAGAGCATAGAAGCCTGCTACTGGTGGAGAGAGGAGCAGAGAGCGAGCGAGAGGAGAAGGAATGTCAACGGCTGGATGTTGTCCATGATTAGGCGGCCGCAACGGCGACTCCGGCCACCAGGCGAGGAAGAAAAGAAAGGAGAGGGTTGCTGCTACTCCTCTTTGGAGAAGAGAGGAAGAATGAGAATAGGGTTTGGGGTCTTTTGCTAGATTAAAATAGGAATGTTAGGAAGATTTGATCTCACCCGTTGGATTAGTTTAGATTAGTGGCTAGGATTTGATCTAGGATTTAACTTAAAGGATGAACGATTAGGATTAAATGGAAATGGAATTGAATTAAAATCTGAATTGGTTATAATTGCAATGAACAAAAGGGCTAAAATTTCAACTATATTGAAATAAAAGGCTAAAATTGAAATAGAAAGTGAGCTGGAATTGAAATAAAATTGTATAGATTAGGCTATGACTTAAATGATTTAAGGGATAATCAAGGAAATGCTATCCAATTAGTAAAATACTACACATATTATAATATTTTTATAATGTTAAACACATTTAAATTTTAAAACATTTGAGTAAGATAAATATTTCAAATTTAATTACCGATAAAAATAATTTGATAATAATAGTAAAATAATTTAATAATAATTACAATATTTTTTATAAATCATGCATACTAAAATATATAATTTTTAGACAAAATCGATTAAAATTTTAAACCCAAATTATGTTTTTTTTATAAAAAATAAGTGTTTAATCAAATAGCATTCCCAAAAGGGTTAAATGCTAGTCAAAATTGTGTGTCAACAACTACCCTTGGTTGCTTGAGAATGAAGGATGAATTGTCGAGCAACCAACGTTGACTTAGTAGCAGATTTTTTTCGACCGACGAGAGATGTCAGCGAGATCAATTGAAATGATATGGAGTTGGAAAAGGGTACGAACGAGACTTTGGTATTAAGTCACCTACATATCTCTGGTATTACAAGAATCAAGTCGTTTGTAGTTCTAGATTTAGGAACGAGGCAAGCTCCTAAATTGAAACAACGGTACGATATTCGAAAGTGAATGATAATGGCTTGAATGGATAAGATTAGAGTAGCGAGAAGAGCATGACAGAGCTATTTCCAGCTTAAGCAAGGATAAGATGAAAAGAAGTAATACGAGTAGCAAAGAATTGGGAGGGTCTTTGTTACGATTGACATGTAAGCATGATAAACGTAGCTGAGAGGGAGATTGATCTCCTCTGCAATATATCCGTCTCTACAAATCTATAGCTTGTAATACGACTAAATAAAGTGGTTAGAGCAAATATATATCAGATAAACAATAAATGTAAATATGATGCAATTTCCTATATCGACCATGTTATTTTCCTTAAGACTAAGAAATTGATGTCTTAGGATATGATGTCTAGGGCCATGATACGTAAAATTAATTCCTCATGTCATGAAAATGTTGTCTGTGGGCCATGAAAAATGATGTCCTTAGACTATGACACCTTCAGATAATGATAAGCAGAAAGTAAATCCTTAGGCCAAGAAAGATGATGCCTTTAGACCATGACGGTTTTGGAATATAAATAATGAGTAGAGAAAGCGTATCTATTTTGATGTAATTCGGTCATCTATTGATATTTGTGGTTTGATTTGATAGAAACTCCATGGCGATGTGTTTCTTTTAGTACAATGTGATTTCTATAACTTGGATCAAAAGTGACATCAACAATCCTCGGGCTCAATTTAATTTCTGGCTCAATATACTCCTCGGGCTCAATGCAATCTTAGGCATAATGAAATCTCGAGCTCATGCAATTCTCAGGCACATGCAATTCTCGGGCACAATGAAATTCTCGAGCACAATGCAATCTCAAACACAATGCAATTCTCAGGCACAATGCAATCTTGGGCACAATGCAATCATCGGGCACAATGCAATCTCTGGTACAATGCAATCTCGAGCACAATGCAATATCGGGCAGAATGCAATATCTAGCACAATGCAATTCTCTGGCAAAATGCAATCCCAAGCACAATGCAATTCTCGAGCACAATGTAATCTCCGGCACATATAAACTAGAACACAATGCAAATTTGGGTACAATTTAATAGTTGAAGCATGAAACATCTTAGACCTTTGGAAGTATCGAGCTCCATTTACTAGCGATTGTCGGGCTCAATATAAAATAACTTGGTCCTTCATCCTATCAGAAGGGCAGTGTGCCATTTGACTGGCGGTTTGGGCTCAAAATAATGTAGCTTGATCCTTCTTCCTATTTGAAGGACGTGGTGCCAATGACGGGTGATCGTCGAGGTCAGAATAATATAGCTTGATCCTTCTTCCTATTAGAAGGATGGGATGCCATTGATTAGCGATTTTTGTCGAGCTTAATATAGCGGTATATCTATCCTTCAAGTGATGTTAAAGTTGCTTCTTATATATGTACCGATTCTTTCTGCATTCAAACAGAAATAGTTAGTTATAGGGGAAGTTGATCTACATCCCTGATTTGGCACAATATGCTCCTTTGATGTTTGCTCGAAGGTCGACCATTTGCAAAGTTGCCAAAAATTTTGAGCTTCCCTCAAAAAAATTTTCCCTAGTGTAGAACTTCTAGTTATCTGATGCTCATTTTGTAGATCAAAAGTTGTTCTCTTGAATATTTTGAGATCTTCTCGAAAATTCTGCCCAGTCTCGTTATTCGTAAATGAATGGGATTGTTGAGATCTTCTCTTGCAAGAAAATATAATATTGTCATTGAACTTTTGAGATCCTCTCAAAAATTCTGCCCAGTATTGACTTGCAAAAAGAATGTTCTCTTGATGGGAATTTGAGTCCTCTCAAAAATTCTGCCTAGTATTGTAGCTTATAGGAAAATGGCCTTTGGTTAAATTTTTGAGACCCTCTCAAAAAATTTTCCCAGTTGTGGCTTGCTAGAAAATTCCCTTTGATGGAATTTGTGAGACCCTCTTAAAAATTCTGCCCCAGTTACATAATGAAAGGGAAAAATGAAATTTTTATTAGGATAAGACTGAACTCCATAGAAGCTCCTATGTATCCCTTTTTAAACGGGAATCAGGTCTGACGTAGTTTCAAATACAAAGAGCTTAATTCAAGACATTAAAAGGAACACTCTTGAACAACAACTAAAATGATAGATTTTGACCAACTTTATTGTCGATATGCTAACATAGGTACTTTCCTTGTCATAATTTGATGAAACCAGCATGTAGATAAATTAAACTTAAGAGGCATAAGGCTTTATTGGAAACTGCTTCAAATGAACTTTGACATATTCACTGTCAGAACTCTTTTGGCACAAGGTCTGTCCAGTGTATGACTTCAGCCTCTATGAGTTGTTGAATCCTGTCTCTTAGAGTACGACATGCTTCTGTAGTATGTCCCTTTTATCCCTGAATGATAGTCACATATCTTGTTTGGGTCATACCATTTGGATTGAGTGTCTGGATTCTTGGGAGGGATAGGTGTCACACAACTAGCCAGTTTAAGACTTCCATAGATTTGGTGAAAGGATTCAGCTAAAAAAGCGTAAATTTTGATTGGCTTCTTTTTAGCATTGAATAGGTTTTTGAGAATATGATGTTAAGTGAGGGTTTTGACATTATGGATAGGATATGTTGGTTTTGATAAGGTAGAAAAGGGTTTTGAAATGGAGGGATTTGGAATGGTAGGAGAGGTGCGCGATATCGAGAAACTTGGTGTAGAGGCATTTCATGCAGTGGAGCTTGCATGGTTGGATTCTGCATGCGTGGAGTGAGATATGGAGGTCTAGTAGCATAAGCATGATGTTGGGGAGGATATGGGTAATTTGGAAACTTAGTATTCCCTCGAGCCATATGAATGGAGCTGGATTGATTTTGAGGATTATTTTAGAAAGTGGTTTGGTTTGTGACGGGTTGCTTATCTATGTTTTTCTCCAAAGTGAGATTGGCGGAGAGTAGCAGCTTGGCCCACTCGTGCATACCAGATATGTCCTCCTCTAACTCCCTTATTTTCTGTTCCAAACTTGAGACCAACTTGTTCGAATGATGCTCCTTTTCAATATCTCTACCCATAACCTTATCATTAGTCACCTTCTTATTTCCTTTGTGATTCTCACTTAGAATAGAAGGAGGAACACACTTCGATCGTGTGTGGTAAACCATGGTCTATAGATCAACCATTGGTGATAGGTATAAAAATAAAAGAAAAACCAAGTTAGAACATTGCATATATTGAAATAACAAGCACATTGTTCGAAGATAAGCGCCCTAAATGCAAAGAGCCTCGTAGAGACAGAGGTAGGCCTAAGACGACACACAAGTGATGCATAATAATTAATTCAAGCCTTATTTGACAATTTGGAGTTTAGTTTAGAGGAAATAAACCAACTATCATTTATTATAGAGTTCAACCATTACATCATAATCAAAAACGAAAACTGAAAATAAACTAAAGGGAAAAGGGGTAACCTGCAAAAGTTATCCTAAATTTTGAAATCTTGAAGATATCGGTTCCAAGAGTTTGGCGCCAGTTGCCTTCTTGGATATGGAGTGACTTCATGCCCTAGGTTCAACAAGTTGCATGCCCATATGTTCTCTCCTTTATGAGTGATCCCATAGTATCCTTCTCCACTCAATTCTCTTCCCTTTGCCTCCTCTTTTAGAATCCACATGCAGTACTCAAGTGTACAGAAGGCCCATCGTGCACCCATAGTAATGGTTACCACACACTCCCATCTTCGCAGTATGTTGGGGACTTGCGGATTATCTAATCAAAAGTCATACTTAAAATGATCCATGTTTGATCGGAGTGGTATCAATTTAGTTTGCCCAAATTTGTGGAGTACTCGAAGAGGAGCGTTTGGTTGAACGTCCTTTAAGCCAATAAGCTCAATGAAATAACGTTCAACACCTCTCACTATGGCACGGGGGGTAGATAACCAATTGAGCTTCCATTTGATGCAGTAGTTGTCGAGTTCTATCAAAAATATTTGCATGTCTACGAATCCCATAGGGGCGTTGAAACCTACCATTCTTCTTGGATGATTATAAATATTTTTGCCATAACCAAGGAAGAGGTCTACCCTGTCAATTCCTCTGTGGAAGTGTTCAATAGCCCATAATTGCAGCAAGACGTTGCATCCCTCGAAGAATATTCTCCCATTGATGCATGCCAACAAACTTCTCATCATTTCTGCTAGGATCATGGGCACTATAGTTTTCCTATGTTCACCCTCTCTTTGAGCTAGATCTTGAAAATGCAGATTGGCGAGAAAAATGGCCATTCAGCGCAATGCCGAAGAGGTAGGCTTGCCCGATTTGACCCACCGTTTGGCTCAGCACAAGTCTAACTTGTAGCTTGTAAAACTCGGCGAGTCGCCCACCAGTTCGGCGACAACGACCCAGACTGCCATCTTGACCCCTAAGAAATTATAGATTTTGTAGGAATCGGTGGGGTAAGTAACTACTTGGCAAACCGCCGAGCTGATCGGCGAGTGCGACAAATGTCACCGAATGGAAGCGAACTAAACGGTTTATAAAGGCCAATAGCCTTTGAATTTGAAATTTTCACTTTCCCAATCTTTTAAACTTCACAAAATCACACCAAGGTAGTATTTTCCTTATTTTCGTATTTTACTAGTATTTTGGTTGGTTGATTTGTGCTTGGAGTTGGAGTTCTTTGTCGCCTAGCTTTTCAATCGCGTTTTAATCAACACCAAAGGTTGGTTTCCGGGCCCTACGTCAGTTTGTCAAAAGTTGTGCTAAAATGCCATGACATTACTTTGATAATGTGTGCTGGTCCTCTCTGGTAGGATTAGAATATTTGTTTTCCTGTTAGGTTCGCAAATTTTGCATGTACTAAGTTAAATAGTTAATTCCTAAAGGTTCGCTTTAAATTGGATGAAAAATACTGGGTTGTAGATGATTGTCTCTAGGTCTAAGCCACATTTGAGTTATGCATGCCTTAATTTTGTTTTCAGGGGTTGCGGTTGAATTTGGGAAATTAGGTCAAAGGCAGGCATGTTGGGTCATTTGGCGAGCTTAGTCGAGCTCGCCGAATCACTCGGCGGTTCGCCTTATCTCCCAATCTCGTCTTTAATTTATTGCCAAATATGATGTTCAATTTTGTAACATTCAGCAAGAAGCCTTTGATCGCCAAAGCATTAGGCGACTCGTCGAAATATTTCTAGTTTACCCTTTGTCTGTACCATTGTATTATCGATGAATTGTATTCGGTGAACCGCCCTTTGTCTGTAACATTGAGAATGAAGGATGAATTATCGAGGAACCAACATTGACTTAGTAGAAGATTTTTTCCTACCGATAAGAGATGTCAGCGAGTTCAATTGAAAAGATGTGGAGTTGGAAAAGGGTACGAACAAGACTTTGGTATTAAGTCACCTACATATCTCTGGTATTACAAGAATCAAATCGTGTGTAGTTCTAGATTTAGGAACGAGGGAAGCTCCTAAATTGAAACAACGGTACGATATTCGAAAGTGAACGATAACGGCTTGAATGGATCAGATTAGAGTAGCGAGAAGAGCATGACAGAGCGATTTCCAACTTAAGCAAGGATCAGATGAAAAGAAGTAATAAGAGTAGAAAAGAATTGGGAGGGTCTTTGTTACGATTGACATGTAAGCATGATAAACGTAACTGAGAGGGTGATTGATCTCGCCTGCAATATATCCGTCTCTACAAATCTGTAGCTTGTAATACGACTAAATAAAGTGGTTAGAGCAAATATATATCAGATAAACGGTAAATGTAAATATGATGCAATTTCCTATATCAACCATGATATTTTCCTTAAGACTGAGAAATTGATGTTTTAGGATATGATGTCTAGGGCCATGGTACGTAAAATTAATTCCTCATGTCATGAAAATGTTGTCTGTTGGCCATGAAAAATGATGTCCTTAGACAATGACACCTTCAGATTATGATAAGCAGAAAGTAAATCCTTAGGCCATGAAAGAAGATGCCTTTAGACCATGACGCTTTCGGAATATAAATAATGAGTAGAGAAAGTGTATCTATTTTGCTGTAATTCGGTCATCTATTGATATTTGTGGTTTGATTTGATAGAAACTCCATGCCGATGTGTTTCTTTGAGTACCATGTGATTTCCATAACTTGGATCAAAAGTGACATCAACAATCCTCGGGCTCAATTTAATTTCTGGCTCAATATACTCCTCGGGCTCAATGCAATCTTGGGCATAATGAAATCTCGAGCTCATGCAATTCTCAAGCACATGCAATTCTCGGGTACAATGAAATTCTTGAGCACAATGCAATCTCGGACACAATGCAATTCTCGGGCACAATGCAATCTTGGGCAGAATGCAATCATCGGGCACATTGCAATCTCTGGTACAATGCAATCTCGGGCACATCCAATCTCGGGTACAATATAATAGTTGAAGCATGAAACATCTTAGACCTTTGGAAGGATCGAGCTCCATTTACTAGCGATTGTCGGGCTCAATATAAAATAACTTGGTCCTTTATCCTATCAGAATGACAGTGTGCCATTTGACTGGCGGTTTGGGCTCAAAATAATGTAGCTTGATCATTTTTCCTATTTGAAGGACGTGGTGCCAATGACGGGTGATCGTCAAGGTCAGAATAATGTAGCTAGATCCTTCTTCCTATTAGAAGGATGGGATGCCATTGATTAGCGATTTTTGTCAGGCTTAATATAGCAGTATATCGATCCTTCAAGTGATGTTAAAGTTGCTTCTTATATATGTACCGGTTCTTTCTGCATTCAAATAGAAATAGTTATTATAGGGGAGGTTGATCTGCATCCTTGATTTGGCACAATATGCTCCTTTGATGTTTTCTCGAAGGTTGACCATTGGCAATGTTGCCAAAAAATTTGAGCTTTCCTCATAATTTTTAGCCCTAGTGCAGAACTTCTAGTTATCTGATGCTCTTTTTGTAGATCAAAAGTTGTTCTCTTGAATATTTTATGGTCTTCTCGAAAATTCTGCCCAGTATCGTTATTCGTAAATGAATGAGATTGTTGAGGTCTTCTCTTGCAAGAAAATATTATCTTTTCATTGAAATTTTGAGATCCTCTCAAAAATTCTGCCCAGTATTGACTTGCGAAAAGAATGTTCTCTTGATGGGAATTTGAGTCCCTCTCAAAAATTCTTCCTAGTATTGTAGCTTATAGGAAAATGGCCTTTGGTTAAATTTTTGAGACCCTCTCAAAAATTATGCCCAAGTTGTGGCTTGCTAGAAAATGCCCTTTGATGGAATTTGTGAGACCCTCTCAAATATTCTTCCCCAGTTACATAATGAAAGGGGAAAATGAAATATTTATTAGGATAAGACCGAACTCCATAGAAGCGCCTATGTATCCCTTTTTAAACGGGAATCAGGTCTAACATAGTTTCAAATACAAAGAACTTAATTCAAGACATTAAAAGGAACACTCTTGAACAACAACTAAAATGATAGATTCTGACCAACTTTATTGTCGATATGCTAATATTCGTACTTTCCTTGTCATAATTTGATGAAACCAGCATGTAGAAAAACTAAACTTAAGCGGCATAAGGCTTTATTGGAAACTGCTTCAAATGAACTTTGATATGTTCACTATCGGAACTCTTTTGGCACAAGGTTTGTCCAGTGTATGACTTTAGCCTCTATGAGTTGTTGAATCCTGTCTCTTAGAGCACGACATGTTTTCGTACTATGTCCCTTTTATCCCTGAATGATAGTCACAAATCTTATTTGGGTCATACCACTTGGATTGAGTGTCTGGATTCTTGGGAGGGATAGGTGTCACACAACCAACCAGTTTAAGACTTCCATAGATTTGGCGAAAGGATTCAGCTAAAAAAGCGTAAATTTTGATTGGCTTCTTTTTAGCATTGAATAGGTTTTTGCGAATATGAGGTTTAGTGAGGGTTTGACATTATGGATAGGATATGTTGGTTGTTGATAAGGTATATGAGGGTTTTGAAATAGAGGCATTTGATATGGAGGAATTTCGAATGGTAGGAGAGGTGCGAGATACCGAGAAACTTGGTGCAGAGGCGTTTCATGCATAGGAGGTTGCATGGTGGGATTTTGCTTGCGCGGAGTGAGATATGGAGGTCTAGTAGCATAAGCATGATGTTGGGTAGGATATGGGTAATTTGGAAACTGAGTAGTCCCTGGAGCCATATGAATGGAGCTTGATGGATTTCGAGGATTATTTTAGAAAGTGGTTTGGTTTGTGATGGGCTGCTTATCCATGTTTTTCTCCAAAGTTGGATTGGTGGAGAGTAGCAGCTTGTCCCATTCGTGCATACCAGATATCTCCTCCTCTAACTCCCTTATTTTCTGTTCCAAACTTGAGACCAACTTGTTCGAATGATGCTCTTTTTCAATATCTCTACCCATAACCTTATCATTAGTCACCTTCTTATTTCCTTTGCGATTCTCACTTGGAATAGAAGGAGGAGCACCCTTTGATCGTGTGTGGTAAACCATGGTCTCCAGATCAACCATTGGTGATGGATATAAAAATAAAAGAAAAACCTAGTTAGAAAATTGAATATATTGAAATAACAAGCACATTGTTCTAAGATAAATGCCTTAAATGCAAGGAGCCTCGTTGAGACAGAGGTGGGCCTAAGACAACACATAAATGATGCATAATAATTAATTCAAGCCTTATTTGACAATTTGGAGTTTACTTTAGAGGAAATAAAGCAACTATTATTTATTATAGAGTTCAACCATTACATCATAATCAAAAACGAAAACATAAAATAAACTAAAGGGAAAAGGGGTAACATGCAAAAGTTATCCTAAATTTTGAAATCTTGAAGATATCGGTCCCAAGAGTTTGGCGCCAGTTGCCTTCTTGGATATGGAGTGACTTCATGCCCGAGGTTCAACAAGTTGCATGCCCATATGTTCTCTCCTTTATAAGTGATCCCATAGTATCATTCTCCACTCAATTCTCTGCCCTTCGACTCCTCTTTTAGAATCCATATGCAGTACTCAAGTGTACAGAAGACCCATCGTGCACCCATAGGAATGGTTACCACACGCTCTCATCTTCGCAGTATGTTGGGGACTTGCGAATTATCTAATCCAAAGTCATACTTAAAATGATCCATATTGGATCGAAGTGGTATCACTTTAGTTTGCCCAAATTTGTGGAGTACTCGAAGAGGAACGTTTGGTTGAACATCCTTTATGCCAATAAGCTCAATGAAATAACGTTCATCACCTCTTACTTTGGCACGGGGGGTGGATAGCCAATTGAGTTTCCATTTGATGCAGTAGTTGTCGAGTTCTATCAAAAATATTTGCATGTCTACGAATCCCATAGGGCCGTTGAAACCTACCATTCTTCTGGGATGATTATAAATATTTTTGCAATAACCAAGGAAGAGGTCTACCGTGTCAATTCCTCTGTGGAAGTGATCGATAGCCCATAATTGCAGCAAGAGGTTGCTTCCCTCGAAGAATATTCTGCCATTGGTGCATGCCGACAAACTTCTCATCATTTCTGCTAGGATCATGGGCACTATAGTTTTCCTAGGTTCACCCTCTCTTGGAGCTAGATCTTGAAAATGCAGATTGGCGAGAAAAATGGCCATTCAACGCAATGTCGAGAGGTAGGCCTGCCCGATTTGACCCACCGTTTGGCTCAGCACAAGTCTAACTTGGAGCCTGTGAAACTCGGCTAGTCGCCCACCAGTTCGGCGACAACGACCCAAACTGTCGTCTTGACCCCTAAGAAATTATAGATTTTGTAGGAATCGGCGGGGTAAGTAACCACTCGGCAAACCACCGAGCTGATCAGCGAGTGCGACAAATGTCGTCGAATGAATGCGAATTAAACGGTTTAAAAAGGCCAATAGCCTTTGAATTTGAAATTTTCACTTTCCCAAGCTTTTAAACTTCACAAAATCACACCAAGATAGTATTTTCCTTATTTTCGTATTTTACTAGTATTTTTGTTGGTTGATTTGTGCTTGGAGTTGGAGTTCTTTACCGCCTAGCTTTTCAATCGCGTTTTAATCGGCACCAAAGGTTGGTTTCCGAGCCCTACGTCAATTTTCTCAAAAGTGATGCTAAAATTCCATGACATTACTTTGATAATGTGTGTTGGTTCTCTCTGGTAGGATTAGAATATTTGTTTTTCTGTTAGGTTCGCAAATTTTGCATGTACTAAGTTAAATAGTTCATTCCTAAACGTTGCGCTTTAAATTGGATGAAAAATACTGGGTTGTACATGATTGTCACTGGTTCTAAGCCACATTTGAGTTGTGCATGCCTTAATTTTGTTTTCGGGGGTTGTGGGGTTGAATTTAAGAAGTTGGGTCAAAGGCAGGCATGTTGGGTCATTTGGCGAGCTGAGTCGAGCTCGCCGAATCACTCGGCGGTTCGCCTTAGCTCCCAATCTCGTCTTTAATTTATTGCCAAATATGATGTTGAATTCTGTAACATTCGGCGAGAAGCCTTTGATCGCCAAAAGCATTAGGCGACTCGTCGAAATATTTCTAGTTCGCCCTTTGTCTGTACCCTTCTATTATCTATTCACTGTATTCGACGAACCGTCGAAGTAGTTGCGGGATTCGCTAACTGGTTCAGCGAAGTGATTTTGCAACTAAACTGCCTTGCTTTTGTCTAAATACCTTCTAACTATTTCTCGAAGCTTTGCAGAAATGGCTGGACCGAAAGTAACTGGAAGAGATATGCCACAGCGACAAACAGGAGAGAAAATTTCATGTAAAATACAAAGGCAACAAATCCTCCCCCAATGGATAATGAGGGCAAGAAGCCCAGTTCCAGCAAGAGAAGAAATCCCTGAGACCCCACTATTCCCTCATGGAGACGTGGATTCTTCACAGCTATACACTCTATTTTAGCGGCTCATGACTTGGACAATCTTAGTAAGTCAGCTGCCGATGAATCTTCTGAAAAATCTTCGAGGGCCATTGTCAATTTATTGCTTACAACATCAAAATAGCACTGCTGCTGGGAGTGGTGTTATTTGAGAATTTTTAGATTAGTAGAACTTTTGTTCTTCTTAGTCATAGTTTACTCCCTTTATTTTTAGCTTTGTTTTCTTTGTTTTGATATTGTAAGCGATAAATTGACAATGGCTAAGATGGACCAAGAAGTCAATGGGGACTTTATGTTAGCCACACTAGCTACTCAGTTGAACAATTTGGCCACCAAAATATCAGAGGTGGAAGCCTAGTGCAAAAGCCAAGGGAGGTACATACCTCCTAATAAGCGGCAAAAGCCTAGAGGCAGGGGAACAGTCGTGTTGAGGAAACACTACATGTCATTCTCCAGAAGATCACAGAACAAGATCTAATATTAACTGACATGAAAGAGAATATTGAAGTGTTGAATCAGATGATTGGCTCTCACTCTAGATTTCTCCAGCTGATCAGGACACTTTTGAGGCATGTAGTGCCTCATCTCCACCAAGACGAACAATTGGGGTTACCTGGTACCACTAAGGCAAACCCCAATAATGGAGTTTGAACGATGACTTGCATCGTGCCACGACGTTAACTAAGGCACTGTTTGGGAGGCAACCTAAAACCCCTTAAATGCTTTAATTATACTTTTATAAATAATGGTGTGTTATTTGTGCAGGTTTAAATGCGGGACGTGTTTCGAAAAGGCATATTGGCGAGAAAAATAGCCAGTCAGTGCAACGCCGAAGAGGTCAGCGTTCCCGATTTGACCCACTGTTTGGCTCACCACAAGTCTTACTTGGAGCCTGTAAAACTAGGCGAGGCGCCCAACAGTTCGGCGACAATGACCCATACCATCGTCTTGACCCCTAAGAAATTATAGATCCTGTAGGAATCGGCGGGGTAAGTAACCACTCGGCAAACCGCCGAGCTGATCGGCAAATGCGACAAATGTCGCCGAATGGATGCGAACTAAACGGTTTATAAAGGCCAATATCCTTTGAATTTGAAATTTTCACTTTCCCTCGCTTTTAAACTTCACAAAATCACACCAAGTAGTATTTTCCTTATTTTTTTATTTTACTAGTATTTTGGTTGGTTGATTTGTGCTTGGAGTTGGAGTTCTTTGCCGCATAGCTTTTCTATCGCGTTTTAATCGGCACCAAAGGTTGGTTTCCGAGCCCTACATCCCTTTTCTCAAAAGTTGTGCTCAAATGCCATGACATTACTTTGATAATGTGTGTTGGTCCTCTCTGGAAGGATTAGAATTTTTTTTTCCTGTTAGGTTTGCAAATTTTGCCTGTACTAAGTTAAATAGTTAATTCTTGAAAGTTGCGCTTTAAATTGGATGAAAAATAGTGGGTTGTACATGATTGTCATTGGGTCAAAACCACATTTAAGTTGTGCATGCCTTAATTTATTTTCGGGGGTTGCAGGGTTGAATTCGGGAAGTTGGGTCAAAGGCAGGCACGTTGGTTCATTTGGCGAGGTGACTGGAGCTCACCGAATAACTCGGTTGTTCGCCTTAACTCCCCATCTCGCCTTTAATTTATTGCCAAATATGATGTTGAATTCTGTAACATTCGGCGAGAAGCCTTTGATCGCCAAAAGCATTAGGTGACTCGCCGAAATATTTTTGGTTCGCCCTTTGTCTGTATCCTTATATTATCTCTGCACTGTATTCGGCGAACCGCCAAAGTAGTTCCACGCTTTGCAACTGAACTGCCTTTCTTTTGTCTGAATACCGTCTAACTTTTTCTTGAAGCTTTGCAGAAATGGCTAGACCGAAAGTAGCTTGAAGAGTTAAGCCACCGTGACTAACAAGAGAGAAAATTTTCAAGAGAAATACAAAGGCAACAAATCCTCCCACAATGGATAATGAAGGCAAGAAGCCCAGTTCCAGCAAGAGAAGAAATCCCTGAGACCCCACTATTCCCTCGTGGATACGTGGATTCTTCACAACTATCCACTCCTTTTTAGCTGCTCATGACTTGGACAATCTTAGTAAGTCAGCTGCCGATGAATCTTCTGAAGAAGCTCCAGGGGCCATTGTCAATTTATTGGTTACAACATCACAATGGCTCCGCTGCTGGGGAGTGGTGTTATTTGAGAATTTTTAGATTAGTAGAACTTTTGTTCTTCTTAGTCATAATTTACCCACTTTATTTTTGGTTTTGTTTTCTTTGTTTTGATGTTGTAAGCGATAAATTGACAATGGCTAAAATGGACCAAGAAGTCAATGGGGACTTTATGTTAGCCACACTAGCTACTCAACTGAACAATTTGGCCACCAAAATATTAGAGGTGGAAGTCCAGTGCAAAAGCCAAGGGAGGTACATACCTCCTGTTAAGTGCGAAAAGCCTTGAGGCAGGGGAACGGTCGTGTTGAGGAAACACTACAAGTCATTCTCCAGAAGATCACTGAACAAGATCGAATATTGGAAGACATGAAGGAGAATATTGAAGTGTTGAATCAGATGATTGGCTCTAACTCTAGAATTATCCAGCAGATTAGGACAGTTTTGAGGCATGTAGTGCCTCATCTCCACCAAGACAAACAATTGGGGTTACCTGGTACCACTAGGACAAACCCCAATAATGGAGTTTGAAGGGTCACTTTCGTCGGGCCACGATGTTAACTAAGGCACTGCTTGGGAGGCAACCCAAAACCCCTTAAATGCTTTACTTTTTGCGTTATATATAATGGTGTGTTATTTGTGCAGGTTTAAATGCGGGAAATGTTTAGAAAATGCAAATTGGCGAGAAAAATGGCCAGTCAGTGCAACGCCAAAGAGGTCGGCGTGCCCTGTTTGATACACCGTTTGGCTCAGCACAAGTCTAACTTTGAGCCTGTAAAACTCAGCGAGTCGCCTAGTAGTTCGGCGACAATGACCCAGACATTCCTCTTGACCTTTAAGAAATTATAGATCCTGTAGGAATCGGCGGGGTAAGTAACCACTCGGCAAACCACCGAGATGATCGGCGAGTGTGACAAATGTCGCCGAATAGATGCGAATTAAACGGTTTATAAAGGCCAATAGCCTTTGAATTTGAAATTTTCACTTTCCCAAGCTTTTAAACTTCACAAAATCACACCAAGGTAGTATTTTCCTTATTTTTGTATTTTACTAGTAAACGTTGCGCTTTAAATTGGATGAAAAATAGTGGGTTTTACATGATTGTCACTGGGTCTAAGCCACATTTGAGTTGTGCATGCCTTAATTTTTTTTCCGAGAGTTGCGAGGTTGAATTCAGGAAATTGGGTCAAAGGCAGGCACATTGGGTGATTTGCCGAGTTGAGTCGAGCTCCCCGAATAACTCGGCGGTTTGCCTTAGCTCCACATCTCGCCTTTAATTTATTGCCAAATATGATGTTGAATTATGTAACATTCAGCGAGAAGCCTTTTATCGCCAAAAGCATTAGGCGACTCACCGAAATATTTCTGGTTCGCCCTTTGTCTGTACCCTTGTATTATCTATGCACTGTATTCGGTGAACCGCCGAAGTAGTTGCGGGCTTCACCAACTGGTTCAACGAAATGATTTTGCAATTGAACTGCCTTGCTTTTGTATGAATATCTGCTAACTTTTTCTCGAAGCTTTGCAGAAATGGCTAGACCGAAAGTAGCTCGAAGAGATATGCCACCGCGACAAACAAGAGCGAAAAATTTCAGGAGAAATACAAAGGCAACAAATCCTCCCACAATGGATAATGAACGCAAGAAGCCAAGTTCCAGCAAGAGAAGAAATCCCTGAGACCCCAATATTCCCTCATGGAGACGTGGATTCTTCACAGCTATCCACTCCTTTTTAGCGGTTCATGACTTGGATAATCTTAGTAAGTCAGCTGCCGATGAATCTTCTAAAGAAGCTCCGAGGGCCATTGTCAATTTATTGGTTAGAACATCACAATGGCTCCGCTGCTGGGTAGTGGTGTTATTTGAGAATTTTTAGATTAGTAGAACTTTTGTTCTTCTTAGTCATAGTTTACTCACTTTATTTTTAGTTTTGTTTTCTTTGTTTTGATGTTGTAAGCGATAAATTGACAATGGCTAAGATGGACCAAGAAGTCAAGGGGGACTTTATGTTAGCCACACTAGCTACTCAGCTGAACAATTTGGCTACCAAAATATCAGAGGTGGAAGTCCAGTGCAAAAGCCAAGGGAGGTACATACCTCCTCATAAGCGGGAAAAGCCTAAAGGCAGGGGAACAGTCGTGTTGAGGAAACACTACACGTCATTCTCCAGAAGATCACTGAACAAGATCAAATATTGGAAGACATGAAGGAGAATATTGAAGTGTTGAATCAGATGATTGGCTCTCACTCTAGATTTATCCAGCTGATCAGGACACTTTTGTGGCATGTAGTGCCTCATCTCCAACAAGACGAACAATTAGGGTTACCTGGTATCACTACGACAAACCCCAATAATGGAGTTTGAAGGGTGACTTCCGTCGGGCCACGACGTTAACTAAGGCACTGTTTGGAAGGCAACCCAAAACCCCTTAAATGCTATAAGTTTACTTTTATAAATAATGGTGTGTTATTTGTGCATGTTTAAATGCGGAAATTGTTTAGAAAATGCAGATTGGCGAGAAAAATGGCCAGTCAGCGCAACGCCGAAAAGGTCGGCGTGCCCGATTTGACCCACCGTTTGGCTAAGCACAAATCTAACTTGGAGCCTGTAAAACTCGGCGAGTCGCCCAGCAGTTCGTCGACAACGACCCAGTCCGTCGTCTTGATCCATAAGAAATTATAGATCCTGTAGGAATCGGCAGGGTAAGTAACCACACGGTAAACCGCCGAGCTGAGCGGCGAGTGCGACAAATGTCGCTGAATGGATGCGAACTAAACGGTTTATAAAGGCCAATGGCCTTTGAATTTGAAATTTTCACTTTCCCTCGCTTTTAAACTTCACAAAATCATACCAAGGTAGTATTTTCCTTATTTTCGTATTTTACTAGTATTTTGGTTGGTTGATTTGTGCTTGGAGTTGGAGTTCTTTGCCGCCTAGATTTTCAATCACATTTTAATCGGCACCAAAGGTTGGTTTCCGAGCCCTACGTCCTTTTTCTCAAAAGTTGTGCTCAAATGCCATGACATTACTTTGATAATGTGTGCTGGTCCTCTCTGGTAGGATTATAATATTTGTTTTCCTGTTTTGTTATGCAAATTTTGCCTGTACTAAATTAAACAGTTAATTCCTGAAGGTTGCGCTTTAAATCGGCTGAAAATTAGTGGGTTGTACATGATTGTCACTGGGTCTAAGCCACATTTGAGTTGTGCATGCCTTAATTTTGTTTTCGGGGGTTGCGGGGTTGAATTCGGGAAGTTGGGTCAAAGGCAGGCACGTTGGGTCATTTGGTGAGCTGAGTCGAGCTCGCTAAATCACTTGGCGGTTCGCCTTAACTCCCCATCTCGCCTTTAATTTATTGCCAAATATGATGTTGAATTCTGTAACATTCGGCAAAAAGCCTTTGATCGCCAAAAGCATTAGGCGACTCACCGAAATATTTCTGGTTCGCCCTTTGTCTGTACCCTTGTATTTTCTATGCACAGTATTCGGCGAACCGCCGAATTAGTTACGCGATTCGCCAACTATTTCAGCGAAGTGTTTTGCAATTAAACTGCCTTGCCTTTGTCTGAATACTTTCTAACTTTTTCTCGAAGCTTTGCAGAAATGGCTAGACCAAAAATAGCTGAAAGAGATATGCCACCACGACAAACAAGAGCAAAAAATTTCAGGAAAAATACAAAGGCAACAAATCCTCCCACAATGGATAATGAGGGCAAGAAACCTAGTTCCAACAAGAGAAGAAAATCCCTGAGACCCCACTATTCCCTCGTGGAGACGTGGATTGTTCACAGCTATCCATTGCTTTTTAGTGACTCATGACTTGGAAAATCTTAGTAAGTCAGCTGCCGCTGAATCTTCTAAAGAAGCTCCGAGGGCCATTGTCAATTTATTTCTTACAACATCAAAATGGTGCCGCTGCTGGGGAGTGGTGTTATTTGAGAATTTTTAGATTAGTAGAATTTTTGTTCTTCTTAGTCATGGTTTACTCACTTTATTTTTAGTTTTGTTTTCTTTGTTTTGATGTTGTAAGCAATAAATTGACAATAGCTGAGATGGACCAAAAAGTCGACGGGGACTTTACGTTAGCCGCACTAGCTACTCAGCTGAACAATTTGGCCACCATAATATCAGAGGTGGAGGTCTAGTGCAAAAGCCAAGGGAGGTACATACCTCCTCATGAGCGGGAAAAGCCTAGAGGCAGGGGAGCAGTCGTGTTGCGGAAACACTACAAGCCATTCTCCAGAAGATCAATGAACAAGATCGAATATTGGAAGACATGAAGGAAAATATTGAAGTGTTGAATCAGATGATTGACTCTGAGTTTGGAGAGGGTTTTAAAACTTGAAGAAGGAGAGGGTTTCATCTCCAATGATTTGGACTTTGGTCTCTTGGATTCTTTATTCTTGGCCTCTAACAAGACTTAAATCTTGATACCCATTTGAATGCAAGATCATTTAGGTATAAATTTCTATCTCTTGATGTGTGGCTAAAAAACCCCATTCGTGGGGTGTGATTTAGCAAATATGTGTAGAGATTATTATTGGGTTTTACTTGCTGATAGGTTAGATGTATTTTAATGGTGATTTCACCTAGCGGTTGTGGTTTAATTTAATGGGTTTGTAGTTGCAAATACAAAACCACCCATGTATGTTCGGCTTGCTCAAGAGAGAGAGGTCGCAAAACCAAGATCGCTAGAATGATGGCCTAAGGAGTGGGTCGACATGAGGTTCAGCCCGAGAGGGTGAGCCCTAGTCCCATATCCTAACACTCAGCTTGAAAGTGTGAGTGGGGTAAGGCGTAGGCTGGTTTTCATGCGGCAAATAGGTGTCCGAGAGGAACCTATTTGAAACGGGGTAAGTTGCCTGAGAGGGAACTTATTTCCGTCTAAAGCTTAGCCTAGTCACTATTGTCATGCAAATTTCCCATTGAAAGCATGTACCCAACGATTTATACCAACATATATTGCGGTCACATCCCAAGAATCCCCTCTCATATATAGATTTCTTTGTTATTTTTACTGTTTTTGCTATACTTGTGACAAAACCCCCAAATCGATAGTTGACACTTTTGTGTCCCACTTTAATTTACAATGTTTTTAATCGTTAATGTCTTTTGCTACGACTAGTTAGAGCTTAATTTTATTTTTCTATTAATTCTCAAAACTACTCCCTTGGGACTCGACCCCAACCCTTGGTTGGGTTATTATACTATTGCACGATCGTAAACACTTTCATCGAAAGTTCTGTCGTTGATTACGTATACATCACCTAGCGTCCCCGCTTAATGTCCAAGAGACATTGGACTATTACTAGGAAGGTTGTAGACTAAAGAAATTATATGCTCTTAATTAGGCCCTCTAGACACCAAGCAAAACATATTGGACATCATTTAGCATGTAAAAGCTCATATTGGCCTTTAGATTTTAATTTATTATCATGCTAGAAAACACACATAATTAGTGAAAGTTCTCATGCTAAGTGTGTGAGCATACTAAAACAAAAATAAGCAACACAACAATATAATAATTAATTTTAAAAGGGGCACAAAGTTATGACGTAGTGCAGAAATTATTTATTTTAATCAGAATGTAATCAGGGGCAGACCAGTAAATAAAGCATGGAGGAATGGTTTATTAATTTATTGAAAGGGGAAAAAACAGTTCTTCACGATACAAAAAATAATTATTTCGGGAATATTTAATCGAGGTAGATTAGTTTAAAATAGTGCAGATATTAGTTAGAAATTGTTACCAAGTTGATTTAATTCTTAAACATGCAAGAAAATTTTTAGACACTACCAATGTAGTAAATATGCAAATAAGTTGATTTTATTTTTACATAACATGCTAGAGCCAACTAGATTATTTTAAGTGGAAGACTATGCATAGCAGACTTATCTCAATTTTAAGCTTGTTGGAGATTATTTATTTACTAATTTAAAAACACACATCGAAATTGCCACAAACAAATAATCAGTCTAAGTTATTAAGATCCTAAAATTGATTTAAAATTCCAAATTGAGTGACATGCTAAAAGTTGATTAATAAACCTATATACATGATTTCTAAGTGATTGAAAGATTGAAAATATTGCTGCTCCTATAGGCATGATTTCTAAACCTCAGATAACATATAAAAATGATTAATGCTTATGAACATAGTTCTATAACAAGATAATTAATAAACAACGGTAAATATGATTTCTAATTGATTGACATGTTTAAATTTTTTTAATTATATGATCAGACCAAACTAAATTAACATATTGACCTACAAATCAGATCCCAAACAGTTCCAAGATGTTACACACGTGGAGATGAGTTAGTAGTTAAAACGACTATAAAGACAAGCTGATTTTAAACAGATTATTAAGAGATTCCAACATGCTTGTAACTTGGCATATTAATTATAACAACCACACATAATAAAATAAAGCTATGTTCAAAGAAAAGGAAACAATTTAGCACGTATATCCCTTCCCCCTTTAGGCGATCCCCCAAATATATTTCATATATATAGAGAGAGAGTTAGAGTTAATACAACTATTACAAGAATAAAAAATAAATATAACAAATACAAACGAAAAGAACACTAAATCTTGTCTGAAATTCCATCTTTGGCGACTCTTCAAACTAGCACTCAATATTCCACACCCTGCTAAATGAAAGAAAGCAATACACTACAAATATAATACAAAACACACATAACAATATCTAATTTATATACCTAGGAAAAATAAGACATACATACATTTATTTGAGCAACAAATTACACATATACAATCACACATATAGAAAAAGGAGAAGAAAACTGATCCGGTTGATTCCTTTTATTTATCAATAAACATTTTTGGATTTATGCATAAAAGTAAATAAGTAATGATGCAGAACAAAAAATTAAATATATATGAAAGTAACTAACCAGTTAAGCAGTTAAAGAAAAATAGCAATGAAGATACACTTGAATCCAATATACGACCTGAACACAACAAATCAACAATGGAAAATGCTCAACATTTCTGAGAGTTTTATTTTACTTTTTTTAGAGAGTAGAGAGTATATTAGCTAATTACTAGAATGTCTGAGTGTATAGAAGCGTGAGTGAAAAGTGAGTAGAAGACTGAGAGAAGGGTCTTTTTATATAGCAAGGAGGGATACCTTAATAAGGAAATAAAATCAATCAAGCGTCAGTTTTCCCTATTAAAGGAGAACTGAATCAGTCAAACATTTTAATTTATTTATTACCAAAGAAGTATCAAACTAATCCACTAAATAAGGTAAAGAGATACAAGTGAATAAAAATATATAAACAACAGGACATATCAATTGAAGGAAAGCAATAATTATGCACCAAATATATTTACCTATTCCTGGATTACCATAATTGAATAATAAATTAGTACAAGCTTTCAATAATATAAAATGAGCACGAGGAATTTATAAGGAAAGTAATATTGCATTTTTATTTGTTAATTTAAGGATTTACCATGGGCGAAAGATTCCAGCAAATTACCACGAATTGAGCAAAGAAAATCAACAATTTATGGAAGGCTACATCCTGTCCTAATAGCAAGAGAAATCCTTGAGCCAATAATTAATTAAATAGGAATTAATCAAGCTGCTGACTTAGCCAATAAAATAACAGAGATCTATTTACATACAATATCACGACATCAATTATGGTAAAACAACACATAAAATAAATTGACTAGAAGTAAAATCTCAGTAATCAAGGAAAAATCGAATAATTTATTTTAGGGAAGAATGAATATGGTCCTCAATTTAGTTATGACTAAATCATGATTTTACAAATAAGAAATCATCTAAGCAATATGCAAAATAATAAATCTGCTATATAACGAAGAAATATGAAACTCACATACATGAGTTCGAATTATGATAACGTATATATTGAAACAACAATCTTCACACCTTAGACACGAGACGATCACCATTGAAGCAAACGAGCATTAATTTAGACAGAGAATCACAATCTAGACTTGCTTTCTAAGATATCAACAAGAAGGATAAGATGCTCGAATTTCTAAACTAATCAACCCACGATAATAAAACTCAAGAGAAAAGAGTTGGAATGGTATCATAAAATTAATTAAAAAACCTACACATCGAAATGTGCAAAATCTCTATTGGAGTGGACTATTCGTCCTCGCCGGAAAAGAAGAGGGGCACTGGCTTTGCTTCTGCCTGCTAGATGTTCTTGTTGAAAAAGAGAGGATCAGAGGTACCTAGCTTCGCGGTTGTCTTTGCAGGAGCTACTGCTGCCGGTGTTCGTCGGTGGCTGGTTGTTCTCGCCGGTCCATTGCTGGAGAAGAGAGGAAGAGCAGAGAGCGAGCGAGAGGAGAAGGAATGTCAACGGCTGGATGTTGTCCATGGTTAGACGGCGGCAGCGGCGACTTCGGCCACCAGGCGAGGAAGAAGAGAGAGGAGAGGGTTGCTGCTACTCCTCTTTGGAGAAGAGAGGAAGAATGAGAATAGGGTTTGGGGTCTTTTGCTAGATTAAAATAGGAATGTTAGGAAGATTTGATCTCACCCGTTGGATTAGTTTAGATGAGCGGCTAGGATTTGATCTAGGATTTAACTTAAAGGATGAACGGTTAGGATTAAATGGAAATGGAATTGAATTAAAATCTGAATTGGTTATAATTGCAATGAACAAAAGGGCTAAAATTGCAACTATATTGAAATAAAAGGCTAAAATTGAAATAGAAAGTGAGCTAGAATTGAAATATAAAATTGTATAGATTAGGCTATGATTTAAATTATTTAAGGGATAATCAAGGAAATGCTATCCGATTAATAAAATAGTACACATATTATAATATTTTAATACAAATTAAACACATTTAAATTTTAAAACATTTGAGTAAGATAAATATTTCAAATTTAATTACCGATAAAAATAATTTGATAATAATAATAAAATAATTTAATAATAATTACAATATTTTTTATAAATCATGCATACTAAAATATATAATTTTTAGACAAAATCGATTAAAATTTTAAACACAAAATATGTTTTTTTTTTAAAAAATAAGTATTTAATCAAATAGCATTCCCAAAAGGGTTAAATGCCAGTCAAAATTGTGTGTCAACAACTGCCCCTTGGTTGCTTGAGAATGAAGGATGAATTGTCGAAAAACCAACGTTGACTTAGTAGCAGATTTTTTTCGACCGATGAGAGATGTCAGCGAGATCAATTGAAACGATATGGAGTTGGAAAAGGGTACGAACGAGACTTTGGTATTAAGTCACCTACATATCTCTGGTATTACAAGAATCAAGTCGTGTGTAGTTCTAGATTTAGGAACAAGGGAAGCTCCTAAATTGAAACAACGATACGATATTCGAAAGTGAACGATAACGGCTTGATTGGATAAGATTAGAGTAGCGAGAAGAGCATGACAGAGTGATTTCCAACTTAAGCAAGGATCAGATGAAAAGAAGTAATACGAGTAGCAAAGAATTGGGAGGGTCTTTGTTACGATTGACATGTAAGCATGATAAACGTAACTGAGAGGGAGATTGATCTCGCCTGCAATATATCCGTCTCTACAAATTTGTAGCTTGTAATACGACTAAATAAAGTGGTTAGAGCAAATATATATCAGATAAATGGTAAATGTAAATATGATGCAATTTCCTATATCAACCATGATATTTTCCTTAAGACTGAGAAATTGATGTCTTAGGATATGATGTCTAGGGCCATGATACGTAAAATTAATTCCTCATGTCATGAAAATGTTGTCTGTGGGCCATGAAAAATGATGTCCTTAGACAATGACACCTTCAGATTATGATAAGCAGAAAGTAAATCCTTAGGCCATGAAAGATGATGCCTTTAGACCATGACGCTTTCGGAATAGAAATAATGAGTAGAGAAAGCGTATCTATTTTGCTGTAATTCAGTCATCTATTGATAATTGTGGTTTGATTTGATAGAAACTCCATGCCGATGTGTTTCTTTGAGTACCATGTGATTTCCATAACTTGGATCAAAAGTAACATCAACAATCCTCAGGCTCAATTTAATTTCTGGCTCAATATACTCCTCGGGCTTAATGCAATCTTGGGCATAATGAAATCTCTAGCTCATGCAATTCTCAGGCACATGCAATTCTCGGGTACAATGAAATTCTCGAGCATAATGAAATCTCGGACACAATGCAATTCTCGGGCACAATGCAATCTTGGGCACAATGCAATATCTAGTACAATGCAATTCTCGAGCACAATGCAATTCTCGAGTACAATGTAATCTCCGACACATGTAATCTCGAACACAATGCAAATTTGGGCACAATATAATAGTTAAAGCATGAAACATCTTAGACCTTTGGAAGGATCGAGCTCTATTTACTAGCGATTGTCGAGCTCAATATAAAATAACTTGGTCCTTCATCCTATCAGAAGGATAGTGTGCCATTTGACTGGCGGTTTGGGGTCAAAATAATGTAGCTTGCTCCTTCGTCCTATTTGAAGGTCGTGGTGCCAATGACGGGTGATCGTCGAGGTCAGAATAGTGTAGCTTGATCCTTCTTCCTATTAGAAGGATGGGATGCCATTGATTAGCGATTTTTGTCGGGCTTAATATAGCGGTATATCGATCCTTCAAGTGATGTTAAAGTTGCTTCTTATATTTGTACCGATTCTTTTTGCATTCAAAGAGAAATAGTTAGTTATAGGGGAAGTTGATCTGCATCCCTGATTTGGCACAATATGCACCTTTGATGTTTTCTCGAAGGTCGACCATTTGCAATGTTGCCAAAAATTTTGAGCTTTCCTAAAAAAATTTAGCCCTAGTGTAGAACTTCTAGTTATCTGATGCTCTTTTTGTAGATCAAAAGTTGTTCTCTTGAATATTTTGAGATCTTCTCGAAAATTCTGCCCAGTCTCGTTATTCGTAAATGAATCGGATTGTTGAGGTCTTCTCTTGCAAGAAAATATAATCTTTTCATTGAACTTTTGAGATCCTCTCAAAAATTCTGCCCAGTATTGACTTGCAAAAAGAATGTTCTCTTGATGGGAATTTGAGTCCCTCTCAAAAATTCTGCCTAGTATTGTAGCTTATAGGAAAATGGCCTTTGGTTAAATTTTTGAGACCCTCTCAAAAATTATGCCCGAGTTGTGGCTTGCTAGAAAATGCCCTTTGATGGAATTTGTGAGATCCTCTCAAATATTCTGCCCCAGTTACATAATGAAAGGGGAAAATGAATTTTTTATTTGGATAAGACCGAACTCCATAAAAGCGCCTATGTATCCCTTTTTAAACGGGAATCAGGTCTGACATAGTTTCAAATACAAAGAGCTTAATTCAAGACATTAAAAGGAACACTCTTGAACAACAACTAAAATGATAGATTCTGACCAACTTTATTGTCGATATGCTAACATAGGTACTTTCCTTGTCATAATTTGATGAAACCAGTATGTAGACAAACTAAACTTAAGCAGCATAAGGCTTTATTGGAAACTGCTTCAAATGAACTTTGATATGTTCACTATCGGAACTCTTTTGGCATAAGGTTTGTCCAGTGTATGACTTCAGCCTCTATGATCCACTACAACATTTTAGGCCTACGGCCACACTAATTCTCGACAACGCTTGTAAAGTGTTGCCTAAAATATTTTTGGGGACACTTTTAAAGCGTAGCCCAAGTTTTTAACTTTTAGCTTCGATAATATTGGCAACACTTGCAAAGTGTACTCTTTAATGGTATAAGCTACACTTTATAAGCGTTGTTATAATATGATATAATTGGCAACAACTATTTACATATATGGCCACACTTCTAAAGTGTCCTATTTTTATAATTGTAAAAACAACACATTACTAGTGTTGCCTTAAAATTATCACTAAAATATTATATTCCCTCCAACATTTTTAACTCTCCCTCCCATTTTTATTGGCCAAAAAAAGTAATTCATAAAACATTAATAGAACTTTTGTTTTCCCCAAATCAGAAAAACACGCTTTACTCTTTCTCTGATGAACTGATTGAAGGACGCACTTTTCTCTGATGAACTGATCGAAGAGCTGAAGCTAAAGTCTGAAGAACTGATCGAAGAGCTGAAGCTAAGTCTCTCTGTCACAGATGAACTGAAGCTAAGTCTCTTTGTCACGCTTTTCTCTCAGATTTCTCGCTGAAGAACACGATGAGGAACATGATTTCCGTCATAATTCTCACTGAAGAACACGATTTTGTTGGTATAGGGTTTATCAGGTAAGAAATTCTATCTTTGAAAGTCTAAATTTTAGCTTTAGGGTTTTGATATTCTTGTGTTTTTTATACGATTTTTGGGTGTCTAGCTCGCATTTTAGCTTCATCAGTTGATTCTTTGCCCTTTCTGTTCTACATGTGAAGGTTAAATGATGTTTTTCCAACTTCCCTGCTTTATATCTGATTCAACTTGCCTGCTTTATATCTGATTTCAACTTTAGCCTTAAAATCTTATTCAACTTGCCTGCTTTAGATCGTGTTAACAGTTTGTCTACCTAATTTTAGAACTTGGAAATTAAACTGAATAGCTATAGGGTCTTGTTAGTCGAATCATATCAATTTCAC
>JAJOOR010018113.1:0-11342 GCA_036250505.1 Solanum acaule | reverse complement strand
AATTCTGAAAAAATCATCAACAATAGTAAGGAAAAATTTAATTCCATCAAATGTTGGAGTACTATAAGGTCCCCATACATCTAAATGCAATAAAGCAAACACTTCAGAAGACCTAGTGTTACTACTAGTGAAAGGTAGTCTAGTGTGCCTAGCTAGAGGACATATTTCACAATTGTTCAGAGCCATTTTACAATCATCAACAGTATAGCCTAACAATTCTGAAAAAATCATCAACAATAGTAAGGAAAAATTTAATTCCATCAAATGTTGGAGTACTATAAGGTCCCCATACATCTAAATGCAATAAAGCAACCACTTCAGAAGACCTAGTGTTACTACTAGTGAAAGGTAGTCTAGTGTGCCTAGCTAGAGGACATATTTCACAATTGTTCAGAGCCATTTTACAATCATCAACAGTATAGCCTAACAAGTCTTTCATAGATCCTATTGAAGCATGGGCAAATCTTCTATTGATCGATGGTTTTGTTTCTCAAACCTAAGCTCGTAGATGATGAATTATCAGCCTGCACATTGTAGGAATTATTGCCACCTTCCTTCTTCTTGAATTTCCAGTCAGGTGGGTAACCATGAAGTCTGAAACAATTATCTTCGACATGACCCTATATCTTGCAGTAATCAAATTTCAGATCCCAATTTTTCTTTCCTTTACTATAATACTGTGAAGTAGACTGTGGGGATGAAGAACCCTTGTTATAACGAGGAGGCATGGTCTTCCCTGAAACTTGTGCACTGAAATCACTCTGTGTTCCCTTTCCTGCCATGAGAGCAGCCAAATTCGTACCCTCATAACTCAGTGAAGAGGATGCAATCGACCTCTGGCTCTCCCTCTCAACAAGCATGTCATATGCTTTGTTAATAGTAGGTGTAGGTTCAACCATTAAAATTTGACTGCGTGACTAATCATAATTCTCATTTAGCCCCATTAGAAATCGCATCAGTTTTTGCCTCTCCAAATGCATAGAAAATTCCTTAGAATTAGGGCACTGACAAGATGGAGGCACTATACTAGCGAATTCATCCCATAAGTTTCGCAGTTTAGAGAAGTAACTAGGAATTTAATCAGTACCTTGAACAGTAGTAGCCATTGCCTTATGCAATTGATAGATCCGCAAATCATTTACCTTATCAAAACACTCCCGGAGATCTTCCCAAACTGCTCGTGCACTGGTTGCGTAGACTATACTAGTGTGCAAATCCTGAGTAACAGAACTCATGATCCAACCCTGAACAATTGCGTTACACCTCTCCCATTGATGACTTAATTCTGCACCGAAATCCTCTTTTTTCCAGCTGCCATAGACAATTCCAAGCTTGTTCTTCCCAAGCAATTGAATTCGCAAAGCCCTGCTCCAAATAGAGTAATTATCGGATCCTGTTAGTTGCATCAGAATAATGGAAGTACCAGTGGTGTCGGAAGGATGTAAAAACAAAGCATGATTGTGATCAAACTTAGCGTACGCCATTGACGAAACTCAACTAAGCTTGAAATTGATCAAATCAACTTCAATAGACCTCACAAACGTAAGTGTTTAGCTCTGATACCATGTTAGAATACATGCAATTGCTCAAATCAACCACACCATTAATGGATTCTTATAGATGTATTAGAGAGAAGAGAAGAGAGAAGATATATTTCAGAAAGAAGAAGAGTTTTTAGTTAACTGACTAATTACAATGAAATAGTGATTTATATACACTGTTTTATTCTTTCTAACCGACTAACTAATTGCTTAATTCTGTAACTACTCTTTAACTAACTTTACATACATGATCAAGTGACTTCTATCTCATTAGATTAACTACATTTTAATAGTAAAAAATGGACGGAACAATACTCATGTTTAGATATTGTACTGGTGGAGTTTAAACTTTGACAAGTGGAACTCAAAAAATAATTTACTCAAATCAACTAATTTCATAATTTAAGTGTAGAAATTCAATAAAATTTCAAACTTCAGAAATGATTCAAGGAATTCAAATTTTAATTAGTTTAATTTTATAAATAATTCATGAAGTTTTGAAATGATACACTACAAGAAAAGAGTAAAATTGTGATGGAATATTTGGAACGGAGAAGTCTGTCACAAATTGTCACGAAATTTTGATGGATTTGTGACAAATTAATCTTATATAAATAAAAAAATTTAAAAGAATTTTTTTACCTACTAAAATTCTGATAGTGACGGATTTGTGACAGATTTAAAAAAAATATTTAATATAAGTTTTGTGACAGAACATTTCCGTCACAAAATGATAGCAAATAAAAATAAATGAATATATGTCGTCACAAAATCGTCACAAAAATTATGACGGATTTACATTCCATCTCAATTTAATAAAAAGACAATAAATTATAAAATCTTTGAATTAATGAACCATATTTTCCGCGAAAATTTTAAAAAATATTAGATGACCTTTTAACTCACTACCAAAAAAATGGGTTCTAGCTACGGTTTATTAGCCACAGTTCTAAAAATCGTGGCAAAATTAATAGGAAGTGTTAAGGTTTGCTACGAATAAGAGAACGACACTAAAATAACATGGGCAAATTAGGCGGGTAGTATAATTTCATTCCCTCTCTTTTTATTTCATTTGCCCCATTTCTTTTCAACCAAAATCAGCCAAAACTCTTTTTCATCGAGAATCACCCAAATCTACTTCACCCAAAACCCTACTTCATCCAAAATCACACAAATATGTTTTACCCAAAAAAATTCTTCACCCAAAATTAGCTTCATCCATAATCACACTAATTGTTGCTTCACCCAAAATCGCTGCTTCACTCCAATTTTTTTTGAATGGTTCGAACAGTAGCGAAAAATTGTAGCCTTGCTTCGGATAGTAGCAGAAATGGTAAATTCACCTTTTTCATTTAACAAATCTTTGCTATCCAAGAGTTTCAAGTCAATATTTTGTTCAATATTCAATGGTTTCTTTGAGCGTTTTTGTTGTACAAAAATTTGAAAAATCTCGGGTAAAGAAACTATTTGGGAAGCCAAATTCTCCCTTTCACCCCAACCCATGCATGAATACAAAAGAAAATTAATGTTTTGTAATCTCTAAAATTTCTATAACTTTTGATGTTTTATTGTTCAAATTTTTGCATGTTTTTTTTTTTTTGAATATTTTTACTAATTTAGGTTTCTTGATTGTTAATTTTCAGTTTTTGCTCTGTTATGACTTGGGTCCAGTTATGATTTTCTAAAAATACCGTAAAGGAGATTGGTTTCTCAAGCTCCACTTAGGTAAATAAACATTAATTGTTCAGTGTTTATTGAAAATCAACTTGCCAAGTATAGGAAGACTTTGAATATAATTAAGAGTTTTAGAGCCTCAAATTTCTCGGTCTATTGAGTAGGTGACACTACTGGTATTGGTTGTATAATGTATGATTGTCTTTTGGGAAACACTTCAGAAAATTCTGAAATACATTAATATATATGTGTTTTTCATTGGCCTAACTTCTTGCTGTTTTATGTCTAGAATGATTTAATCGTATAAAACATTAGCTTGCTTATTTGATAATATTTTTTCCTTAAAAGCTTATTTTATCTTCAATATAGCATTTTATTTGTTGACTTGGTAGGTTGTTTTCATCCCTTCAGCTCCATCGCATCCTCACATTTAAGCAATGCGCATATCTGTTTAGGTTTGTTTCCTCATTTGATCTGAATTGCATCCTACGATGTAATAGTATAAATTATCAATGTGACACTTGAATACATAAGGATAAAAAATGTGTATATCTTATAACAATTTAACATGATATGAGTGAGAAGCATTTTCCCTGTATTTCCAAAGCATGACCATTTTCCAACAATATCTTGAATTGGTACGACTATTGAATTGCAATTGTGTTAAGTGTCATGTTGTTCCCATGTTTCATCCTCGATTATGGTTCTCTGTTTTTCTTTTGTTCACGTAGTATGTTGCTTCTCAATAAGCAAGTTGAGTAAATATGAAATCTTGCCTAGATATGGTTATTTTGATTTGGCTCTATGAACTTATATTGCATTTTTTTGTTATTGTATGTCTGTGAAGTGTGAACTCATGTTTGTGGAAATGAAGATGAAAACCAGTTCTTAGCATTTAACATCTTGTTGGATACTTTGAAGCTTAAATTTGATTCTCTTGATCAAATCTACTTGTTAAACAAATGAGATGAATTCAGGAGTATACCACTTGATTGCTCTAGTGTTCTGCCTCATGATTATATTTTGTTTTAGCAGTCACCTTGGAAATGTATAATCTCTAAGAACATTATCAGAGTACCATCGATGTTGTCAATTCTTAGAATTGGTCACTAGAGCTTTCTGGTTATTTGAGATTGCTTTTTTAATTCAAACACTAGTAATCTTGAATTATACCTAACATTTTAGGCAGCCAATTATTTCAAATTACACACTCCCTTTGTTTCAATTTATGTGGCTTACTTTCATTTTTAGTTTGTCTAAAAAAGAATGTCACTTTTTTGTATTTAGTAAGTTTTTAATTCTAAGATTCCTATTTAATCCCTAATGACACTACCTTATAAGAATGACATAACATTTTTAAGACCACAAGATTCATAGGGTACTTTTGATATGTTATACACACCTTCAGCTTTGTGGCCCGTCAAACTTAGATACATAAAATGAAAATAGAGGGAGTAGTATATTATAATGCCGATTCTACAGTTATTCTAAAAGTATTTTTCTCTCATTTCTTTTATTCCTGTTTCATGACTAGATCATCCTTCTAATTGTTGCCATCATTTAGCTCAAGGTTGGTTGAAGGTATTTGAAACAAAACTTTTCCTTGAAATGCAATGTTATTGCAATTGTGGTTCATGCCTGCAACAAATCTCCTAAAAATACATTATCAATTTTTTTTTGCAAAGTTCTCTAATCATGCTTATCTCAAACACATATGATTACAAGGTTGCTTTCCTTATTCACTAATTATTTGGTGGATTTAATCCTTTTTTCTTTTTGTTTTTCTTGTAATTCTCTCATCTTTCTTGTTTTGAAAATCTGTGTTATGTCTCTAACGTATGAACTGATTGTGTGTGCTCTCCTATAATCCTAATATATTTTATTTGCTGGTTTGCAGTTCTTGGGAGCTTAGTTTCAGCTAAATGAATTTGTTACAGATCATTACTCGTCATGCCATTCGGTGTTCAAGTATCATGTATATGATTTCTTCAAGGTACAATGCTTATCAATTGTGTTGCATATTGTTTGGCATCTCACAAGATAACTATTCTTTTGGTGCTTTTAACCTTTGATAACAATAAATATAACTAAAATTTCAGCCCTCTGGAAAAGGTTTTACCAATATCTTCCACTCATTTGATGGGACTAATGAGAACATAAAGTTCCCTCTCCTTTCAAATTGAGAAAAATTGATGTATGCCTATCTTATAAAAAAAAAGATGTATGCCTACTCATATCTTTTTTTCTCCTTTATTCTAAATGTATATCTGATACTACCTCTTGACATCTGTCAAACTGTTAATCTTGGATTTCCCTATGGAATTTGTTGAGTATGTGTTGAGTTCTTGCTGATATTTCTTTGTCCGTTTGACATATGTTTTCATCGAATATGATAGCCTACAAATTTTATGCCTTTAATGTGAAATTATTCAACTGTCTAAATGTGTGTCTACATCCTGCTGCAGCTGATGTAAGTTGTGTGTGTTGCTCTTCTTTAACCAAACATTGTAGGACTGATCCTTATTTTGTGAAGCTTTTAAAAAAGAAAAAGGTAGATTTTATGCAGTTGTGTGTTGCAATTGAGCAAATTTTTGGGGCAGCTCTTTGTGCTGTTTTGTTGGGTAATTTTTTAATGCAATTTTGAAGTAGATTTTGTGCCTTTTTTTGTGGCAGATTTTGTGGCAGCTCTTTGTGCTGTTTTTGGTGCAAATTTGAGCAGATTTTTATCATATGTTTTGCAGTTATTTGAGCAGTTTTTTAATGCAATTTTGAAGTAGACTTTGTGCCTTTTTTGATAGATTTTGTGCTGTTTTTGGGGTAGATTTTGTGCTGTTTTTTTGTGCAGATTTTTATCATACTTTTTTTTTATCAAATGTTGAGTAGTTATTTGGACAGTTATTAATGCAATTTGAAGCAAATTTTGTGCCTTTTTTTTTTTTTTTTTATAGATTTTATGCCATATTGGGGGCAAATTTTGTTCTGTTTAAAGAGTTTGTGCTGTCTTTTGGGTGTATTTTTTTTACAGAGTTGCTAGAAGCAAACTTAATATGCACATATTTGTGGAAAGCTTGAGTTTTTGGTGGTTGATTGTTTGAAAATTTTCAGGATAAAATGGAGGTTGTCTTAGTTACTGCTATTTCTAGCTCCTCAGATGATTCACAAGAAGTTCAAGAACTTGATATAAATAGCTTATACTTTGATGTTGTGGGTGGAGAAAAAAAAACGACGTGTGTATGGTTTAGGCTCTCAAGGTTTGCCGTTGTATCAAGATCAAAATTCTGTCACTTCGCGCAATTTACCTGCGGTGTCTGATGATGTTGCTGAAGTTCGCATTAAACTACTTGAGGAAGAAGTGTTGCATATGAGAGAAAATCAAGAGAGAATTCTTCATGAACATTTAGAGGCAGAGGTGCAACAACGAGTAGAGCACGAGGTCTTGCGTTTGAGGCAACAAAGTGATGATCGATTCAAGTCTATGGAGGAACGATGGTCTCGCATGATGAGCGAGATAGCGTTATCCTCACGCTCATCTAGTAATCCTTCTCCTTAATAGGAATTGACCAAATGTTTATGTGTTTAAATATTTGTACACTTTTGCTTATTGAAGTTGTGCTTTGACATGTTTTAACTTCATAATTTTGTATTATAAATCTAATATTATGTTTGTTATATCATGGTGGTTAATTATTTTTATGTCTTTGACTAATTTACTATATATATATATATATAAATAATAATTGTCCACTCCAATATATAGCAATTATTATTTATTAAATTAAAATCAAATTTGTGACGGATTTAATCTGTCACAATTAATTCTAAATTTGTTACTAATATCTACAAGAGAGCAATTTTGTGACAAAATATTCCATCACAATTTACTTGTAACGAAATATTCCGTCACAATTATTGTGAATATATTTAGAAATTTGTTACAGAAACTATTCCGTCACTATTTTGTAACAAAATATTCCGTCCAAAATTCTGTCTCAAATTTGTGATGAAATTTAAGTCAATATACAAGGATTTATATTGTCACCGTCAGGTCTGTCACTATGCCGTCACAATAATTTTGTGACGGAATTGAAATCCATCACAATGAGTTTATGACCCCAGGTTCTGGGACGTCCATTTTCCCATCACAAATCTGTCACAAATGTTAATTTGTGTTAGAAGCGTCTATCACAATTTTGCTATTTTCTTGTAGTGATAAATATTATATTCCAAAAAAAATTCCATGTTTTAACTTATTTCCCAATTTTTTGAAGCGTCAATAAATTGTACTCACTCATTGTAGCCACCTAATATTTTTCATCATTTATTTCTTCAAAGACGAAAATTTGTTCCTTCTATACCATGAAACAAAGGGGGAAAAAATAGAGAAAAAACAAGTGGGAGTACTGGGTGCAAGAGATGTTTTCGCTTGGACCATGCAAAAAAAAAATATCATTAAAATGTTAACAATATTGTACGAATAAACTGACTATTTTTAACATAATAATAAAAAAATTAAAGATGTTGACTTTGTAGGAGGAAAGACTTTCACCAACTTTATACTCCCTTTTTCAATGAACTAGTTTGACTTGACACCATGAAAAGATAAACAAGTTTTTTCAATTTCTGATCCTAAATTAATATTATGTTAAATGTAACGTAATTTCCTTTAAATTTATGGTCTTAAATATGTTATATGAAAAATTAAAATTAAAGTGTTATCCAAAACGAAAAAAAGTCATTCTTTTTTTAACGGAGAGTAATAAATAACATTATCGTTATTGACAATTTCAGTAATATGGATGAATATTCTATGGATTACATAAATGAGGTGTGGAAGTCAAGTGAAGTCGTCAACATTGACAATGAGTAATGTTTTCCAAGATGCATGAAATTTCAACAAGGATAATATATAAGAACCCATATATATTCACACTGAAAATGAACATGCTTTAGAAAAAAATTATTTTCATCTTAAATGAACTTATTTATGAATTTTCCAGGAACATATGTTTCCGGAAATAGATAATCAATCACGCAAATTTGTTGAACATTTTAAGACAACGACAATTTTAGTAGGAGTGTCAATTGTACAGTTTAACTAGTTATTTTTAAAAAGGGTAATGCTAAATGACTATAAAATTTGGCCAGAAAATTTAAAAGTCTATAATATTCTTTTTATTTTAAAATAAACTGATCTTTTATCCATTTTTAATTAAAAAGTATTAAAGGTAAAATTTTAAAAATGTTCAAAAAGATAAAATAAAATAGTGTGAAATATATTATTTTACCATTTTGACCAAATTTTCTGGCCATAAGGATTTTTCCTTTTAAAAAATTATGTCATAATTAACATATTAATTTTTTGATTATTTTATTTCGTTAACAAGGAATAAACTTTTTGTAACCGTCTCATCATATTCGTTTTTTTTTTGTATTGGTACGATTCAATTGATTTTCAATATTTTTAAAACATCATGTAAGAATTACAAGTAACAGTTAGATCATAATATTATATAACACATACATTTTTGTAGTTTTTATACTGGTTAAAAGGTAATGAATTAGGAGAACTCGAAAGATGACAATGATAATGATACATCCGGAAATAAGAGAAGAAATATATCCATTCAAGACGAACTTTTGACTTGTAGTTGATTTATGACCCTAAGCCCAAAATGAAAACTTTAATATAATGTATCATTGGATTATCCTATAGTTTTAGATTATTAAGCACAAATTCGATTAGGGATGTCAAAATAAACATTGGATACTAGGAATATAGTTTTAATAAGACGGAATATATAGAGTCCCCTTAAATTGGTACTTTTTTATATTAATAAGTTATGGCCTAGTTGGGTTGTATTTCATCAGAAAGGTGGAACATGAGGGGAAACCAATTTTTTCTTCAAAATTAAATTTGTACTTATCTTCTAAAAATTGCAAAGGAATAAATTTATACATCTCCTAATCAGTGAAGTCCAAAACTTAGTAAATCCTATCCCAGAAACAAACGAAATACAGCTATCTCCTTTCCACTCTCGAGCTCCCCTACTTTTCTTTTCTAATACTTGAAGCAAGTGACAATTTGCCTAAATTTAAAGGGGGCCGAAAGCTAAAGGGAAATTTGGCCTAAACTAAAGGGGATATGGGCTATTAGTTATTTTGGGTGAATGAGTATTTGTTGAATTAGATTGGATTACCCTACATAATTATAATTAATTTATATTTTATGGTCTATTTACGTAGTTTCCCCTAAAATCTAAGCATGTCTACTGATTCTTTTTTTTTTCCTTTTATTTATTTTCATGTTAGCTGACAAGGAAGGCATGTAAATAGAACTTTGTAGTATTATTTTAGCCTAGACCAAATTAAAGTGGATAAAGAAAGTAGGCGGGTTAAGCCATGATTTTTATTTTTATTTTTTTGGAATTGAACTTTGAGAATCAAGTTTGGTTAAAAAATTCAAAATTCAACTTCAAGTTGATATTTTAAAGTTTTCAAGAATTTGAAAAATAACGAAAGAAAAAGTGTTTTCACCCTTTTTTCACTCTAAATTATCCAAAAAAGAAAAAGTGTTTTCAAAAATTCTTCTCAAGACATATTTTATATATTTCTAGTCGTTATAAAATGTGATCCTTTTCTTTAGTGTCTGATTCGAAGAATCATTTTATATAAATACTTATACAAAGGTTCGTATGGATGCTACAACAACAAAAAATTGTGATTTTAGCAGATAAAGATTAATTTTGTGCTTTGTCGCCTCATTCTATTTTCATTTTTGTAATTATTGCGTGTTTACAAAAATTATCCTACTTTTAAAAAATAAGAAGTATTTTACTATCTTACCCTTAGTAAATGTCTTGAAGATAGAAAAAAGTTCTTTAATGATGTAAAACTCCCTGTATTAAAATAAGGGTAATTTTGGACGAAAAAATTAGTTCTTCTTAATTATATATTTCATTTGTTTCAAAATTAATGAACACCTTTCTCTTTTAATCTGTTTAAAAAAGAATGACTTTTTTTTTGTTTTGGTAACATTTTAATTTGAAACAAAATGAAAAGGTAAAAGCACTATACTTATTTTGAAAATGATAGAGGGCTTACTTTCTTGGTTTCATTTATACTATGTTGTTTGACCGAACATGAAATTTACAAATATATTTTTCTTATACATGACAAGATAGAGATAAGGTTATATACACGTCATCTTCTTTGGAAATCTATGTAAAATTACACAAAATATAATATTATTATTATATATAAAAAATAGTATAATATAATACATTATCGATTTAATATTTTTCAACCACAAAGATAATACAACTTCTTTTAGAAAAAGCAAATACCAAGAAATTGATAAATTACACAATTAAGCAAATAAAAAAAAACTAACAGGTCTCTTCCTCCATTTTGCCCTTTTTCTCAGCATACTTTTGAAGATTTTCACCATGCAACTTGCCATACCTAAACTCATCAAAAATTTCAACTCCCATATTTATGTAAAAATCATATGCCTTTTTATTCCAAACTGATACTATTCCCTCTACTGATACGAACCCATTGTTCGCAGCAATTGATGCAACTGTCCCAAACAACAAACTCCCCATTCCCAATTCTCTATAACTCTCCCACAAGTAAAGGCTATCAAAATGAAATCCGGGCTTGTCATTAATGAAGCACGAATAATTCGCGTAGAACAAAGCATACCCCGCTATGTAAGCATCACTCTTATCATCATATTTGGATCGGAACTCCTCAAATTCTCCTTCTACGTAGGCCTGGGCATAATATGGTTAAAACCGAAAAAACCGACCGAACCGGATTTTTTTAAATTTCGGTTTCGGTTTTTCGGTTTTTCGGTTCGGTTTCGGTTTCAAATTTCAATATTTCGGTTTTTCGGTTCGGTTTTCGGTTTTCGGTTTTTAGCTAAAGAAAATCGATTAACCGAAAAACCGAAATTTTATATATATATATATATGTTCTTTACACCCTTAATTAAAATTACTTTAGTCTTCAGCCCATGCTCCAGACGGCCCATTACCCATAGCCCACAAATATGGCCCAAATTCCAATCAGACTTGAAATCCCTAAACTGAAAGAGTGAAATCCCTAACTCCTCTCTCAACTCTC
>JAJOOR010018108.1:0-20114 GCA_036250505.1 Solanum acaule | reverse complement strand
AAAAACCATATATACCAAGAAACCAAAATCCCTTATTCATACCACCACAAATAAATACCTACAAAGAAAGTCTAAACCAGGATAAAAAGACCTACAACCACATAACCAGAGCCTATATAGAAAATATCCACAAAATACAAACATTTTTAAACAAAAGTCCCAGATCCACAAATACTAAAAACCCAAATGAAGATTATATTACCCAACCACTACAAGGATATAATAAACTTATAGCACTACCAAAGACCAATTCAAATCTAGTAGCAACTTTTTTATAACTATGGATTATTGAATACAGTATATACCCAGAGCTACACAAAGCATTTATGAACTATAAAAGAATAACAAAAGGAACACTATTTTATATAAGATTTTATTCAGCACCAGCCGAGATACTTTACGACGAGATCAAGCCTATTATACAAGTTATAAAAATCGGACTAACCAGAGAAATGATCATACCAGAAAAAATAGAGGTTCGAAACGAAATACCAAAGGTGGAAATACCAGAATTCTACGCAGGAAAATGAGTTATTGGATTAGCTACTGTTTTAAATGAGCTAACATCTAATTACTTGAACGAAAATTCAATATGGAGTTATTATTCAAGAGAACAAACAATGATATATTCAAATTGCCGAGAAGTTAGAACAACAAATATGGAAGAAATCAGACAATGGGCATTGAGCCTACTAAGACCTGAACAACAACCAACTACAAGAGCTATACGGAAGAATTTTATTTCTCCAGAACTAATGACAAGATACTGCAAAATTATTGGCCACAAATATCCAGATCATCAATGTACGAAATGTCAAGGAGAAGATAACGTGATCCCAGACGTCCAGTTGGAATAAAACAAATAGATGACAAAATAAAAAGCTATGACAAGTTAGTGGAAGATAGTGGAATGTAAAAGAAGATATAGTGGAAGACTTTATGTAAAGTAGTACTAAACGTGTTAAGTTAGTAGTAATAAAGTCAGATGTAAAGTAACTATAGTTTATAGAAAGTAACTATAGTATAGTAAAGTAACTATCGTAGAGTTACTTAGATTTGTATATATAGGAGAGCCAGAAGGCAATATAGGGCAAGACTTTCTACACAGAAAGCAGAGCCTTCTTACAAAAAATATTCTCAATAAAAATATACTTTGCATTTTGCAATATGGATGAGCAAAAAGATATCAAACAGGTATATCTATTTATGGTTATGAATAGCTAAATCCTTTAATTCCTGAATATCATATGCATGATTAAATAAGTTTATATTAGTTATTATATACTAGAATTATTTTGATCATATTTCCTAGTTTGTTAACATGAGGAAAAAAGGAAAACCTTCCAGAACTATGACATCCTTAGTTGAAACCATAGGTGAGAGAAGCCATGAGGGAAGTAAACAGAGTTGAGGCGCTGTTTAGGAAGAAACTACCTTTGAAAGTACGGTGTTAATAGTGACAGGGAAACATGGTTAAAGATAATCTAGTTTATAATAATCTAATATAAGGTTATTAAGATGCAATATGATATGAGGGAATTGATAAATTAAAACCATGATTACTTATTTACACGATGAGATGATATTAAATCATAAAATATTAATTCTATATATACTCAAAGATATAAAGATTATAGAATTAAGAAGAATAATATGGGAAAAAATATTTGATTATGAAATCCTAGAATTAATGAATCAAGAATGGTATGAGATAGATTTGCATGAACTAGATTCAGACTTAGAACGATTTAACATTAACGATCTAGATTTAGATTCAGATTAATGATAAATTACGAATACTTACAATATTGGCTTGAAGCTAACCGAGATATAACCTTGTTAGGAAATCTGATAAAAGAAAATATAGAAGTGTATCAGAGAACCCAAGATATACAATATCTTGAATATATTTTAGAATGCATTAAAGAAATAATTAGATTAATTCCGCTAAGAAATGATTATTATAACAAAATAAACAATGAATAAGGACCCCCCCTCAAAAGAAGAAGAATGGAGAAGACCCACTTCCAACTTGGGGAAGATGAAATCCTTCTTTCTTCAAGTCTCCCCAAAAACCCTCTCCAAACTTGAGAGAAAATATGCAAAAAGAACTATTCTATTGTGGAAACTAAAATAAATGTTCGACTCCCTAAAATTAATATATAAGTTTAGTATTTATAAACTTCAAAAAATAATGCTGGCGGATCATTCGACGAGTTCAGTCGAAATCGTCGATTAACTGGGCATTCGCCCTTCAGTGTAGTTCGTCGCCGTCTTGCACTAGCCTTCAGCATCGTCGTGCTGTGTGTCATTGGCAGACTTAGTACTGCTTCGCGGATCTATTCGGCGGAACGCCAACTGCTCCTTTCATTACCTTTTTGATCCTGCTCCTTCAGGGCTTCGCGTACTGGAACGAAACGCAGAGTGTGTCCCTTATGTGAATCGTCAAGTGTGCTTGGCGATGCTCAGGCTAAAGCTTCTTCGTTCTTTTCAGCCTTTTTGTTCCTTTTTTCTCCTAAGTGTCTATGCTTCCACTAAAACTTCATATACCTGAAACTTAAGAGTTTTCATCAAATATTGAGACAAAATAAGAATTTGAGAACACTATATCTATCAAAATAAAGCCCTAAATGAGTCCAATTTGTGGACTCATCAACACCCCCAACTTAAACTTTTGCTTGTCCTCAAGTAACTCAAGTTCAGCCGTTCAACAAGGTGTCTCAAATAGTGCTACACAAGACTAAATAATGAATGTACACAACAAGACTCAAACTAATTTTGCGAAGATTCAATTGTGTACGCAAAGATTCAAGTTGTAGCACACCACTACCAAATATTCTTATGATCACAATACTTGCTACTTGTGCAAGTTCAAGCTCAACAAAAATTATCTAAATGCCCTCACACAAAGAATGATTCCATATTCACACATAGAGGTTAATCAATTCAAGATCAGGAATCAAATGCAACACTCACACTCAAAAAAGAGGAACACAATGCAAGTTTTCACCCATCGGTTTGCCCTTATTTTCCAAACAATTTTCGGTTCGTCTCACTCAAGATCAAAAAAGTCTTTCTAAGGTTTGTAATGAGGCAGAGTGCAAAGGTATGGTAATTTAGGCTCTGTGACTTCTTCATCCTTGTGAGATGTGGTATTCTCAAAACATCATTTTTCTTTCCCTTATCACTTTTTCTTCTTGAGCTTCTAAGTCATCCTTTCATTCACTCTCCATGTATTTCTTTGGAGTCCACTTCCTTTTGCACTTTTGTCCCCATTTTTTTAATAAGGGTTTCCATTTTGTTTGGCAACACCATGGGATTGAGGGAGACTTTTCTTGCACTTCTTGACTTCTCCTTCTCCTTTTCACCACACCCCCAACTTATGCTTTTGGCCTAAGTTGGCTATTCACTAAATCACAAGTTAAGAGGATTATAGGTACTGGGTCAAGTAAGGTCTAGGGTTCAACAAGGTTCTTCCAAAGAAAGGTAAGGCTTAAGGGGTATTCAAAAGAATTTCACACACTCACGGGTAGGCCACAAAAGAGGTATATGTCAAATTTGGCTCACACTCTTTAAAGTTGCCTAAGATCATATCTAGAGGACACCTTTCTAAATCAATCAGACTAACAGGGCAAATGTTGGGTTTATTCATGCATGGTTCAAAGTAAGCTAATCACACAAGGCATGGACACTTAAGTCAAACAAGACTACACACATTCGCTAGTGTGCAACGGTCATTACAAGAGAATCAATTTGATAAATGGCTAATCACAATGAGATGCAGAGAGTTCACAAATTGTCTATGCAACTTCATTTGGCCTCATTGTAGCCGTATGTTTGTTCAATTGGTAGAACTATTCAAGTCATCAGTATTGATCGAGACTGAGACTTAAATTTTGCAAAAGAACAACCACTTTCAACACACGAGAGGTGGCAAAACTATTTCATTGTGCAATTAAAAGTAAATGGAGCCAGAAGCTCAAACATCCACAGAAAACAGTATAACAACAATTTTAAAATAGAACAACCCGAAATACAAAACACGAATATTCATACCAAGCAAACAAAGTGGGCCTCACCCCACCACAAATAAGAGCGTTTGTCCTCAAATGCAAATTAAAGTATTAGAACTGGAAAATATAATAAGATAGAGAGGGAGGTAAAGAAGTGATCCTGGCTGTGCAGTTTTTTTTTTTTTAACTTTCAGGGCAGCACAATTATTATGCGGCTTTAGGTGTAGACCTTCCAAAAATTTAGCAGTAAAATGAGGGCGAGGTGGGGACTTTAAGTGAGTAATTCAGCAAGCTCTCCACAACATCGCTAGACAACCCAACATGCCTATTTTCAACCCACTTTCTTGAATGCTTCACAACTGCCTTGTTTTAGCTTTACTTGAGTGCCATCCAATTCCTGCGTACTCGGCGATGTCGATCTCAATCGCCGAATCAGTTGGCGCATCGTTGATAAATCACTTGTTTCGCCAAGTTTTATAGAACTTTCCAGTAAACCTGGGAGTTCAAGTTGAGGTCGCCAACGAGATCGTCAACAGAGTCGGCGATGCACCAGTGAGTTCACATGCTCGCCGAGTTTTACAGACTTCACTCTTGGAGATGATTGCAGTCACACGGCGGATAGGATTGAGTTCACCGACTTCTTCGACGACTCGCCAATTGGATCTGTTGCTTGTCACCCTGCACTTTTTGCATTTCAACATGTACCACACCATATCATTATTTTACCAATACGTAAATATAAAATATTAAGGGGTTTTGGGTTGCCTCCCAAACAACGCCTTAGTTAACGTCGCGGCACGATGCAAGTCATCAACTATTCTACATTTTCATAGTAGCCCATGTTGTAGTTAGGCAGGTCATCAACAAATAGTGGGTAGTGACCTGATATCAAATGGCCAATTTGAGCATCTTGCAGCTGAATGGTCATGGAGTGAGAGGCGGATACTTCGTTTAGCATTTCGATGTTCTCTTTCATTTTATTCAACATCTTCTCATGTGCCTGAATTTTCTATTGAATGAGTGACAAGGCTTCATCATCCTGCACACCTCTCTGCTTCTTCCCATATTTACACTCTTGAAGGGAGGAGTGCTTTTCTTTTCCCATGGCTTGTACTTCCAATTCCGTGACTCGGGTGGACATAACATCCAACTAGGTGACCAATGTGTTCCATCCCTGCTTCCTTTTTTCTTCTTTGTTGACTTCTTTCATTCCATCAAGGAGTTTCTCTACAACTTCATAGGGCTGGTGTAGCATAACACCCTTGCAAAGTTGATCAGTTATACTTCTATTCTCGGGTCCAAAGCCCCTATAGAAACACTCCAGTTGCCCCTTGTTCGTCATCCCAAGAGATGGGCATGGTTGCAACACTGCTTGAAACTTCAGCCACATTTCCTGAATTGTTTCATCCCCTATCTATTTAAATGTGAATAGGTTATCCTTGAGGTTCAATAGTTTCAGGAAGTGATGGTCTGTGTGATATCCGTAGTGATTCTCCATCCTTAGTTCCTGTTCTGATATTCAAACTAGAAAAACAAACTACAAATAAATGAAATGAGTAAACTACAACTAAGAAGAACATAAATTCTACTAATCTAAAAATTCTCATGCAACACCACTCCCCAGCAGCAACACCATTTTGATGCTTATCGTGACCAATGACACTATCTACGGTACGAGTGTCTACAATCGTCGATAATATAGAAACCCAACCAAGGGTTGGGGTCATGTCCCAAGGGAGTGGTTTTGAGAATTAATAGAAACATAAAATTTAGTTCTAATTAATCGTAGCTAAAGACATTAATGATTAAAAACATTGTAAATTAAAGGGGGACACAAAAGTGTCAAATATCAATTGGGGGTTTTGTCACAAGTATAGCAAAATGACAAAAATAACAAGAAAATCAAGTATGGGGAAGATTTCTTGGGGTGTGACCGCAATACAAGTTGAGATAGGTAGTTGGGTACATGCTTTTGATAGGAAATTTGTAAGATAATAGTGACTAGGCTAAGCTTTAAATGGAAATAAGTTCCCTCTCAGGCAACTTACCCCGTTTCAAATGCGTTCCTCTAGGACACCCATTTGTCGCATGAAGACCAGCCTACGCCTTACCCCACTCACTCTCTCAAGCTGAGTGTTAGGATATGGGACTAGGGCTCACCCTCCCGTGTTGAACATCATGTCGACCCACTCCTTAGGCCATCAGTCTAGTGGTCTTGGTTTCGCGACGTCCCTCTCGAGCAAGCCGAAAACACATAGGTGGCTTTGTATTTGCAACTACAAACCCTTTAGATTTATCAACAAACACTAGGTGAAATTCGTATTAAACTACATCTAGTCTATCAGCAAGCAACACCCAACAATAATATCAACAAATATTTGCTAAATCACACCTCAAGAATAGGGGTTTTTAGCCAGACGTCAAGAAACAACACAATACACCTAAAATGATAGTAAAATCAAGTGGGTATAAGAAATTAAACCTTGATTTAACCAAAGGAAGAAGAATGGAGAAGACCCACTTCCAACTTGGGGAAGATGAAATCCACCTTTTTTCAAGTCTCCCCAAAAACCCTCTCCAAACTTGAGAGAAGATATCCAAAAAGGACTATTCTATTCTTGAAATTAAAATAAATGTTCGACCCTAACATTAATAAATAATTTTAGTATTTATAGACTTCAAAAAATAGTGTTGGCGGATCATTCGGTGAGGTTAGTCGGAATCGCTGATTAACTCGGTGATTCGCCCTTTGGTGTAGTTCGTCGCCGTTTTGCACTAGGCTTCAACATCGTCGTGCTCTGTGTTATTGGCGATATAGTACTGCTTCGCGGATCTATTCGGCAAAACGCCGACTGCTCCTTCAAGGCTTCTCGTACTGGAACGTAAGGTGGAGTGTGTCCCTTCTCCGAATTGCCAAGTTTGCTTGGCGATGCTCATGCTTCAACTTCTTCATTCTTTTCAGCCTTTTTGTTCCTTTTTGCGCCTAAGTGTCTATGCTTCCACTAAAACATCAAATACCTAAAATTTAAGAGGTTTCATCAGATATTGAGACAAAATAAGCTTTTGAGGACACTATTTCTATCAAAATAAAGCCCTAAATGAGTCCAATTTGTGGACTCATCAATGACCACGATCCGTGGTCACACTCGTGAAGGGTGATGCAGTAGTTAGGCTAGTGCATCACCCCAAGCTCCTATGCCTAAGTCTCCTTCACGAAGGACTCCACGAGTCGTGGTGCCTTACGTGAAGTTGAGGCAGTGGCTAAGGTTTTGGGTGGCCATTTTTCCAAGGCCAACGAAGCTTCATAATACCCTTCACTATTCGTGGAGTGGACCACGATTCGTGGTCCCACTCATGAAGGTGGGGTAGTGTGCTCCTAGCTAGGGGTAGCCTTGGCATTTGGTCTTGTCTTAGCCCCTTTGCCTTGGCACTTACCCCTTGGCTTTGACTCCAATAGACATTTTTTCAACCTTAAATGACTTACTAACATTCAGGGAGTCATTTTATGATTTTTACCTTTACGTCGAGGCTCTAGTTCAACCTACCATTTTACGGAGTGTTACAAAAGGTCATTCGGCAGAATAAGTCAACCCTCGCCAACCAAGTCAGCGATTCGCCCTTTGCTCCAATCCATCACTGGTTTGCATTAGCCATTTGTCTTCAGGGTTATGTGACTTAAGGCGATTAGGGTTGCAACCACAGAGTCATTCTGTGATCCGCCGACTGCCCATTTCTATCGGCAAGTTGGTTCTTCTGCAGGGCTGGCACGCTGGAACTTTGTGCAGGCTAAGGAGACACTCGGCAGTTTGCATAGCTAGGTGATCAACACCGCCGAGTGGCTCTTTGTCCCGCACAAAGTTCCAGTGTGCTAACCCTTCGAAAGAACCAACTTGGCTACAAAAAAGAGCAGTCGGCAGATCATCGAACGACTCTGTGATGGCAACCTTGATCGCCTAAAGTCACAGAACCCTGAAGACAAATGATCAATGCTAACCGACAATAGATTGGAGCAAAGGGTGGATCACCGACCTGGTTGGTAAGGCCCGACTTATTCTGGCGAATGACCTTTTAGGCCAAAAATTGGGCCACTATAAATTGAAATTTTAAATTAAATTTCAGGAGCTTCTTCTAGTTCTAATTCCCAGAGTTTGAATTTTTGAGTTTTCCCTCAGTTTTTGAGCTTCCATTGTAGACTTTTGAGGTTAAACTTGAGGATTTTCGAGTGGATTTTTGAATTTAAGAAATTTGGACCATTGTAAATATTTGGGAACCTTTGCCCCGATCATGCATAATGTATTTTGTAATTGGTTCTTTATTTTCATGATGTGTAGCTAATCCCCCAATTCTTGCTTTATCATGTGTTTTTTTGTCTAGTTATCTTATGGGTATTGTTTTTAAATAATGAAATTGTTGTTTTAATGTGGGTTTAATCATTAGATGTGTTTTAATCTATGGACTGTAGTTGCAAATACAATTCTAGCATAGAGTTCGTGGCTTGCTTAAGAGAGAGGCTTTAGAACTAAAGCTTTTGATTAATGATTGTAGATATTGGGTTGATATGATTTCAGCTCGAGAGAGTGAATCCTAAGCCCAATTACACCTATCTAGATCGAGAGAATTGATACATTAAGGTTGTGGGCTGTTTATCTTATTAAGCTTGTCGATGTTTGAGAGAAATTGTCTGAATCGTAATAGTTGTTCGAGAGAAAACTATTGCACTTAAAGGCCAGCCTACCCACAATGTTTCAACAAGTTACTAGTAAATCTCAATTACCCATATGGCATAATTAGCTTATAAAGGATCACACCCTAAGGATTCCTCTTAATATTTCTGAACCCTATTTTTGCTTTTGTTTTAGTTGTTAATTGACAAACAAATCCCCCTATCAGACATTTGTTGTCACCCCTTTCAATTTAACTACATGTTTTCGATAATTTCTATTCCTATAAATTATTATACCATGTTTACACTTCCTAATTGAATTTGAACACATATCTCTCACTGTGGGTTCAACCCATAACTTTCGTTTGGTTTTATACTAGATTACGATCGCCCATACCTAGTATTGGATGAGGTGTGGCTGAGCCTTTATCATAAATGGCGCCGCTGCCGGGGAGTGGTGTTGTTTAGAATTCTATTACTAAAGTTAAATTGTGATCTTGTTGTGTTGTAGTTGAATCGACTTACTTTGGTTTGTGTTTGTGTTTGTTTGTATTGAATAAAGGAAGAGATGAGCCTGAAAGGGAGTAATGGTAACCAAGTGAGCCACAAAGCCGATATTGGAAATCAGAACGATGTGAATGATTCAATTCTGAATGACCCAATTCAATTTTGTCGTGTTGGTGCAATACGTCTATCTCCTGTTGAGGGGAATGTTGTCTTCCATGTTACTGGCACGATGCTACAACTCTTCCAAATTAAAGGATTATATGGAGGGCTGGCCATGAAGACCCCTATGAGCATATTCGGAACATCGTGGATATTTGTGGTCCGTTCTCATTCAAGAACATATCACAAGAATTAGTCTGTCTAAGGTTGTTTCCATTCTCTTTGACGGGTAAAGCTACCAAATGGTTAGCTGATTTACCGAGGAAATTCATCACCAAGTGGGATGAGCTGACCACAACATTCAATGTGAGATTCTTTTCCCCGTCAAAGATAATGACACTCAGAGATAGCATCCAAGGTTTCAAATGCTTGGAAGGTGAACCAATCAACTAAACGTGGCTGAGATTTAAGAAGTTGGTAATTCAATGTCCAACTCAAGGACTGCGAAATTATATATTGTTACAATACTTCTATAGGATTCTTGACTCGGTGAACAAAAGTAGTTGCTAATCAACTTTTTCCCAGATGTATAATGCAACAACTTTATGATGTAGCATCTCAAATCCTTGATGGCATGACCAAGATAAATAGAGCATGGTACACTCGTGAAAACCAAATGTCTCCTCTCATTTTTAGGCTGACGAAATAGCAGATCGACAAGGATCAAGAGAGAGACCAAAACATGGCCAAAATGATGACCTAGCTGGATATCTTGACGAAAAATGTGATGAGTAGTGGCTTGAAGAGTGTAAATGATATTGTTGGTGGAGCGAACCCCGATGACGCGCAATTTGAGGTGTTGTACAATGAGGAAGTAAACTTCCTTGCAAATCAAGGAGGAGGTTTCGTTCCAACTAAAGGTCGAGCGGAAATCCCGGTTGTAATAGAGATGATGGATGGAGAGATCGTGAGAAGGAATGGTGTGACCATAATTCTTCTTGGAAAGAAAGGGATGGTGAAAAAGAAAGATATGTTCCACCTAATGAACGCCGAAAGCCTAAAAAGCGAAGAGCTGACCCAGAGAACATCTGTACGGAACACATGCTAGCACATATTCTTAGTAAGGTTGAAGGGTCAAACAAAATGTTGAAAGAGATGAAGGAGGACGTCTCAATTCTCACTCAGACAGTGACCTCACACTCAGTGTCCATCAAGCAATTGGAAATGCAAATGGGTCAAATTTCATCTCATTTGAACCCAAGAACAAAAGAGGGGTTGCCTAGTAATACGAAGGCCAACTCCAAAAATGAAATTTAAATTAGTATTTATGTCGTGCCACAACGTTAACTAAGGCGCTTCTTAAGAGGCAACCCAAGTCTTAGATGTTTTTCAATTTTGTTTTTGAATAACGGGTGTTGATTTTGCAGGTTGAAAAAAGAAAAGTCTTGGAAAATGGACAATTAGGCGAAACAAAAGTCCAGTTGGTGACTCGCTGAAGAGGTTGGTGAGCCTAACATGGATCGTCGTTTGAACCACACAGTTTGATGGGGAATTCTGTAAAACTCGGCCAGCTAAAAGCTCAGTCGGTGACTTACCGAACAGGCTGGCGAGCCCGACTTTGTCCACCATTTGAACCCCCCAAATTGCTGGGAGTTCTGTATAACTTGCGAGCCAAAATACCACTCAGCGCATCACCAAGTGGTTCGGCGGGTGTTACTTAATCCGTCGAATGGCACATGAACTGAAAGGGTTTTAAAGGCCAAACAGTTTTAAATACAAAAATCCTCAATTTTCTCACCTTATCAACTCCCGTACTCTCATCCCGATATTAATCTTTCATATTTTCACATTTTTACCTTCATTTCATTGGGATCACTACTCGGGATTAACTTTGGAATGCTTTGCCCCTAGTATTTCAAAAACATTCAACATAAAAGGTTTGTTTTCTGAACCCCAAACTCTATATGTGGTGGTACTCAAATGAAATTGGTATTTTGTTGTTGAATATCATTGGGTGATTTTTTGTTTGCCTAAATTTTAAATGAAATCGTAATTATTCGGCCTTTAATCATGATTTTCGTGTCTATGGTTGTTAAAATCAAGTCAAAATTATTGTGTTGTGTTGAATATGTGTTGGTTCTAGTGAGGTGAAGTCTGAGTAACCCCAAATTGTGCTAAATGTAATATTTTGCCCAATAATGGAGAGGTTAACGTAATTCTTAAGGGCAAAAGACATCAATTGGCCAATCATGGCCAAATCAGGGGAAGTCTGAGTACTCCGAGGGCATGGGTAGTGTGGGTCTTGCTTCAATTTCATAGTGTAAGTGTTTAATTTTTATTTCATGGGTTGTGGGTTTGATTCGAAGAGTGGGGTGAAAAACTGTCTCGAAGGGCCATTTGGCGAGCTAGGTTGAGCTCGCCGATTAGATCGGCGGTTTTCCTAAGTCCCCCTTGATCGCCCTTTATTTCCCTAAAATGTTGATTTTGATCCTGTAACATTCAGCGGTATGCCTGATATCGCCGAGTTAACTCGCTGAAACTGCTTCTTGATGGCCCTTCTGTACCTCTAATTCCTTAAAATACATTGTAACTTTCGGTGAGCTATAGCTCTCCGATTGGTGTCGGCAATCCGCCGAATAACCCTGGAGATCGCCGACCTACTTTGTAATTTGATTTTTTTGTTCTAGAACTTTCAGCAAGCCCGACCTGGCTCGCTAAAGTTGTTCGGTGAGTTATCCTGCAGTTCTTTTCTAATGTTTTTCTTGAATATTTTTAACGTTTTTCATGTTGTTTCACAGGAATGGCTTGACCCAAAGTCCCCATTAGAGACATGTCACTCCACAAGATGGCACGAGGAATTGTTATTGACAAGGAAGCATTTGTTTTACGAGAAAAGGAAAAAAAGCTACCACCAAACGGAGGTAAAAGCAAGGGCAAGGTGCCCTTAGTTGTGCCTCCTGAGGAGGCAAGTTCAGACAATGAGAGGGCCTACGAGACTCAACTCACCTCATCAGGTAGTGAGGTGGACTCACAAGATTCTCAGGCTTCTATCACTGAGCCTGAGGATAACCAATTATTATAGGCTCAAAGAGTGGAGCTACATTCAAAGTCGATGAATGATCCGTCTAGGATCCCAGTGCCTCCAACACCTGCCCTTTCAGCTTCAGCTCTAGTGCCTCCTCCAGAGTAGACAGTGGTCCCAACACCACAAGTATAGGGTCCTCCTCCCTGGTCACTCAACCGACTATAGGCTGAGGGTTTAATGACCATTCTAGAGGAGAAAAGATTGTCCACAGGCGGTATGGTAGACGTGCATCCAGAGGAATGGAACACTCTCAAGTTCTATAAGTTTGATATTTTCACCAAACCCCAGGGACCCTATCTTCCTACTTGGGTCCGAGAGTTCTATTCAGCTTACGGAGATTTGGTCCCGAAGGCGAAGAAGAAGGCCATTACCTTCAAACTGGTACACTTTGTGGTTGTTCACTGTAAGAAGGTTAAATGCCACAGTGACGACAAAAAATATTGTTCTAGGGTGAACTTATAATTTCGTTCATCAGTACATCGACTTGGTCCAAAAGAAGACATTGGAGGATCTGAAGGGTTGGCTGACAACACTTATTTCTGATGCCACCCCGAGGTGGATAGAAGCAGGTGCATCGATAGAAATGAAGGATCTGAATGTGGATGCCAGATACTAGTTCGGGTTCATCAGCAGCATTATTATGCCTTCCCAGAACGAGTCCATCCTCACACACCCGAGGGCAGCCGGTCTAGGGTCCATCATTTCTCTTTAGTCGCTGAATTAGGGGCTATTGATTGAGCAGGAGATGGCCCTGAGGAAGAAGAAGAGACAGACTTCGCTCTCATTCCCGGTGTTGATCACCTAACTATGCAAATGGGCACGTGTTCCCAGAGATGAGAAAATGGATATGGAGGTAACACACACCTCCTCTACTGATATCCAACATATTGAGGTTGAGTACCAGCGGGAGGAGGCTAACAGGAAGAGGGAAGCACTGGTGGATACGTCCTCGAAAGTCAACATTGATATGTTACCTACAGAGCGAGTCATGCCTAATCAGGCCAATGTTCCCTCATGTACATCTCAACATTTCTCTTATGAGATTCTAAATAAATCTGATAGACCCCGTCCCCCTAGACCTTCTGTTGCTGCTGATTTTGCATACTGACCCCCTATCACCTAGGCCATGCTTTACAAGATGGGCCATTTAACCCAATCTGCTGATGTACGATAGCTGCTACCTTGGCCCCACTTAGGGCTGAGATGATGGATCACAAGTTAGCTTTTGATTCCCTAACTGTGAGAGTGGAGGAGTGTGAAAAGGGCTAGGGAGCCACTGATGTTGTGAACGTCGACATTACTAAGTTGAGAAAGGATGTGGACCAGCTGAAGTGCAGTGATTTTACTTTACTATTTGGGACCGTAGAGTCTCCCAACACGCTAAGTGCAGATATTCCAACTTGTTTTGAGGTTCCTTCGACTACCACCGGAGATAAGGTTAAAGCTGATGATGTTGTTGCTGAGTCTGAGACTGAGAGAGATGAGTAGTAGCTAGGTGTGACTGATGCGGCTGTCTATGATGATTTGGAAGACCTAGAGGGAGCCATGGTGCATACATCTGTACATGCCTCTTTTAGGGATGTTTCTATGGTGGGCTCCAGTGGAGCCAAGGATGCTCAGATACCGGGCACTGATGCCAAGACAGAGGGAGTTGTGGATATACAGACTTCACCCAGGCCTAGCTTGGTAGGATGATTCTCTTAGCCTCATTTATGTTCTCTTTTTAGACTATTCTTGTTTTAGTTCCATTTCAGGAAAACTACGTATTTTATTGTGGGGTGAGGTATTTCAATACCTACCTCTTGCGGTGGTTTTGTGAATATTGACTTGATTCTAATTATGTTTTGTGAATATTGGAGTTTATTGGAATATATTTATCTTGGTTGATTTGATTTGTGGTTATTGATAAATTATGGTCCATTGTTTTGATATGAAAATGGTTGGGAACCAAGTTTTAAAATTTTTCCACATCCCTTTTTTTGTTCTTGTGCAAATTTGAGTGTCGGTTGTGGTCAATTTCGATGATTAGAATAGTGCGTTTAATTGAAAGAAATTAATGTGCGGCTAAGATGAAGCAAACTAATTTACATATGCAATATGTGAACTTTTAGCATCTCGTTGTGACTAGTCGATTGTTGATTGAGTATCTTGTGTTGAACATTGCACGCTAGGTAGAACATATGGAGTCTTGTTTGATAATTTTACCAGTGTCTTTTGTGGTGAGGTGTCTTGAACATTGTGCTTGATGGCTCCTAGAATTTGCCCCATTGATCCGATTGATTGAGTGAAGAAACCAATTGAAATGATCTTGGGCAAGAATTTTGAAGAGAGAGCCAATTTTATAATAAACCTCTTTGTGGCCAACCTTGTGAGATGTGTGAACCTTTCTTGGCACCTTCTAAGCCTATCCTTTTCTTAGAAGAAACATGAAAATATTTGACCTCTCTATCCCATTACCCATAACCTTCATGAAGTATTGGTTCATTTGAATAGCGAAATTATGCCAAAAGCCTTAGTTGGGGGTGTGGTGAAAAAGAGGGAAAGTCAAGAAGTGTGAAAAATTCCTCATTTGATAGATTGTTCTGAAAATGATGGAACCCTTTCATGTAAAAAACTTTGAAGGATGCTTTGAAAAAGATGGAACCCCTCCATGTAAAAGAAGAAAGAAAAGAAAAAAACTTTAAAAGACCAAAAGCTGTGAAATAAAGTGTGTGAGAATAGTAATAAATGGGGTATATGGTGATTCATGTTTCGTTGAATAAAGGGGTGGATTATGAACATGTTTGAATTTGAAAGAGAAGAAGAAAAAGTGATTTTCAGGCCATATTGCATGAAAGTAGAAGAAACTAAGCCTAATGACCATACCTTCACACTCAGCCTCGTTACAAGCTTTAAAAAGACCTTTCTGATCTTTTGTGAGCAGAAACGAATGTTGATTGGAAAATAAGGGCAATTGTATAGGTGGAGTGATGCATGTGTCCGTCTTTTTGAGGGTGAGAGTTATATTTGATTCCAGGATCTTAAATTTTTGAGAAATTTTGTGTGAATATGGAATCATCCTAGTTGTGAAGGCATTTAAGTACCTTTGTTGAGCTTGAACTTGGAATTGAAGTAAGGATTGTGAGCTTGAGTACACTTGATAATGGTAAGTCACAATTTGAATCTTTGAGGGCACAATTGAGCATTGTATGTGTAGTTTGAACCTTTTGTGTACATTCATATTAAGTCTTAAGCAACACTGTTTGTAGACATCCTTGTTGAACCGACTTATCTTTAGTTTTACTTGAGGACAAGTAAAAGATTAAATTGGGGGTTTTGATGAGTACGAGATTTCGACATATTTAGGGTTTTGTGTTCATAGTTTATGTGTCCTCAAATGCCTAATTTATGCCATAAACTGATGTTAAAGCATTGTTTTACAGGTATGTAGACTAAAGAGCAAACGAGGACAATACAGAGAAAAAAAAAAGCACACAGGCTGAAGAAATGAAGAAAAGCAATCCAGTTGATTGCCAAGACCACTCGGCAAACTGCCAAGTGGATCTTTAGCCCGCCCATAGTTACAGCGTGCTAGCCCTAAGGAAGAACCAACTTAGCGATAAAAATGGGCAGTCGGCGGATCGTCGAACGACTCCGCGATGGCAGCCTTGATCGCCCAATGTCATAGAACCATGAAAAGAAATAGCCTATGCAAACCGACGATGGATTGGAGTATAGGGCAGATCACCGACCTTGTTGGTGAGGCCTGACTTATTCCTCCTCATGACCTTTCAGGCCAAAAATTGGGCAACTATATAAATTGAAATTTAAAATAAAATTTCAGGAGCTTCTTCTAGTTCTGATTCCCATAGCTCAATTTTTTTAGTTATTCTCTTTATTTTTGAGAGTCCATTGCAGACTTTTGAGGTTTAACTTGAGGATTTGCAAGTGTGGTTTGGATTCAAGAAATTTGGACCATTAGAAAGTCTTGGGAACCTTTACCCAGATCATGGCTAATGTATTTGGTAATTGTTTCTCTATTTTTATAATGTGTAGCTAAAACCCTAATTCTTGGGTTGTGATCATGTGTTTATTTGTCTACATATCTTATGGGTATTGTTGTTTAATCATGAAATTGTTGTTTTAATGTGGATTTAATCATTAGCTGTGTTTTAATCTATCGATTGTAGTTGCAAATGCAATTCGAGCATAGAGTTCTTGGCTTGCTTGAGAGAGAGGTTTTAAAACCAAACTTTTGATTAATGATTATAGGTGTCGGGTTGATATGGGTTCACCTCGAGAGAGTGAATCCCAAACCCAATTCTACCTATCTAGCTCGAGAGACTGGATATATTAAGGTTGTGGGTAGTTTATCTTGTTAAGCTTGTCGATGTTCAAGAGAAATCGCGTGAATCGTAATTGTTGCTCTAGATAAAACTATTGCACTTAAAGACCAACCTACCAACGATGTTTCAGTATGTTATTATTAAATCTCAATTACCCATATAGCTTAATTCACTTATAAACAATCACACCCCTATGATTCCTGTTAATCTTGTTGAAACTCCTGTTTTTGCACTTGTTTTAGTTGTTAATGGAGAATCCAATCCCCCTATCTGAGATTTGTTGTCACCCCTTTCAATTTAAATACATGTTTCCGATAATTTCTACTCCTATAAATTATTAGACCACGTTTGAACTTGATAATTGGAATATATTGGTGAGTTAAAGGGTTAAAATAGCCTATATAGGTGTACTAGGACCATACAAAACGACCTCACCTTATTCCCACTTAAATTGGAATTTCCCACTTTACCCTTAATTAGGCAGCCTAGTGCCAAGCACCACGGTAGGCTCCACAAGTCGTGGTCCTCACCACTGGCCGCTGTCCTTCCCTTGGTCAATGGTCCAGTGGCTAGGCCACTAAGTCTTGACCTCCACAACTTCAAGGCATCTTCACGGACCTTCCCACGAGTCGTGGTCTTAACCACTGGCCGTAAAGTGGCTTGTGAAGATGAGTCATCTTTGGGCAACTTCAAGGTCGCTATTGCCTTAGCCACAACGGACCACTCCACGATCCGTGGTCCACACCACTGGCTGTGGTGGTGGTAGTGAAGTGGGGTTGTGTCTTCGCAATTGCTTGGGGCAGCCTTGGCCCTTACCTTGGTCCTTGCCCCTTTTCCTTGGCTCTTTTCGTCTAGTCTTGACTTGTTGCACTCATACTTATCCGTACACTGTCTACTAGGCTACAGGTTGTTACTTCTCTCTTGTGAAAGTTTCTTAGAGTGGAGTAAATGATTCATAGTTGTATTGGGTTGTTTCTTTACAACAAAACTTGATAAAGTGGGTTAAATAAAGGTTTTGGGTTGTTTTGCATTGTTAAGCTTATTGAGGTCTGAAAGAACTCACTTGAAACGTAATAGCTGATTGAAAAATGGTTTTTATAGGTGCAACCCAGCATACCCATTCAGATTCAACCACTGAAAGAAATAAGTCATTACCCATTAAGTGAAATTAGAATTCAAATGTTCAAACACTCAGAAGGTTCCCTCTCTATTTGTTCAAACACCGCGTTAGTTGTCCTCGTTATCAATTGATTACCAAACTCTTAATATTGATAATTGAAACTTATTAATTTTCATTATGTTGTGTTTTTCTTATTTATATTCTACAAGAAATTTGATCACCTTCATACTTCGTATTTGAATTCTTCTCTGTATCACTCCTTGCTGGATCGACCCCAACACATCATTGTGTTTATATTTGTTAGTGACCGCCTACACTTTGAACTATAAGAGGTGTAGTTGAGCGTTATCACTTCCCTTTGGGGACACCCGTCATCAAATGGAACTCAAGGCAACATAAGGAGGGTAAGGGAATAGATCTAACGACCAAACAAGGATGCAACTTCACCAAAACTCCCTTGTTATGTAATTTTCTTCTTGACCAGTGTTTATTAATATAATGTACTTTCTTTGTTCCATTATTCCAATTATGTAGTAATGGTATGGTTCTAGCATATTTACAATCTATTATGTCCTCTTTTTGACTTACAACGTAATATTCCTCCTCTTGTCGTTTTCCCCTATTTGGGTTATAATGTACTTAATAGTCCATAATTATAGCAAGTTCCTACTAGATTGGTATTTGTTCCTGGTTGTGCAATCAGCTTATTATATCCCTGTAGATTTTGTGTGATATAATCTTCATGGGGGTTTTTGGTATTTTTGGACCTTGGATTTTGGTTTAGAAAAGTCTGTATTTTGTGGATATTTTCTATATAAGCTCTGGTTATAAGTCTTTTTATTTTAAATTCCTAGGAATACAAATAGATAAAAATGGTATAAAAATACAAACACACATAGTACAAAAGATAATAAATTATGAAGAACAAATAGATACGAAAAACAAATTACAATCGTTTCTAGGATTAGTAAATCAAGTGAGAGAATACATACCTAATTTAGCAGAAAATTTAAAACCATTGCATAAGAAATTAAAGAAAGATGTAGAATATCATTTTGACAATAAAGATCAAGAACAAATAAGAAAAATAAAATCATTATGTTAAAAGTTGCCTAAACTATGCTTTCCAGATGAAAATAAAAAATTTACCTATATAGTAGAATCAGATGCAAGTGAAATGAGCTATGGAGGAGTATTAAAATATAGATATGATAAAGAAAAGGTAGAACACCATTGCAAATAGTATTCAGGAACGTTCACAAACCCTGAAATAAAGTGGGAAATAAACAGAAAAGAATTATATTCAATATATAAATGTTTATTAGCCTTTGAACCATACATTGTGTATAACAAATTTATTGTAAAAACAGATAATATGCAGGTAAAATGGTGGATAACAAGAAAGGTACAAGATTCAGTAACAACCAAAGAGATACGGAGACTAGTACTAAATATATTAAATTTTACATTTACAATAGAAGTAATATGTACTAACAAGAATGTTATTGCAGATTACATATCAAGACAAAGCTACTCAAACTGAGAAAGAGAGTACAATAGAAGAAATACTCAAAGCTATGACCCTACTTTGTACAAAAGTAGATAACATAGACAAAGAGCTACAACAAATAAAAAGTCAGCAGCATGACTATAAAAATGCGAAACTAAGTCGATCAGAAGACTCTAAAAATCTAGAGCTTCAAGGTGACGTTGGGAAACACCTAAAAACCCATAATTACTTGTTACATGCAGCTACTGGAAGCACATCTGCAACAAAGGAAGAAAACAAAACCAGATATGTTAATACCAATATGAACAAATTATTCGAAAAGCCATTCATACCAAAAAACCAAAAGGATCCATTATTCATACCACCTCAACTAATGTATTGTTCTTATCTCCTTGGTAAATTTTAAATTTTATCAACATTACTATCCCTCCAATAATTATTTCTTTTTCTGTTGTTTCCTCAGAATTTAATAATAATTTTGGTAATTCTGGGCATGTTTGTTCTTTAGAGGTTATTTCATCTTCTGCTACTAACTCCCTTGTTATGTAATTTTCTTCTTGACCAGTGTTTATTATTATAATGTACTTTCTTTGTTCCATTATTCCAGTTATGTAGTAATGGTATGGTTCTATTTCTCTCGTCATTTGGTATTCTACTGATTTTCTTGATAGTTGTGATGTTTCATTACTATAGTTTATTCCTTTTATTCTTTTTGATGTACTTATTCTGTCACTTACTATTTCTAAATCTTCTTCTATATCTATTTCTTTATAACTATAATCATTGTTATCT
>JAJOOR010018103.1:0-15141 GCA_036250505.1 Solanum acaule | reverse complement strand
CCCCCCCCCCCCCCCCTTTTTTTTTTAACTCTTTGGCTAATTTTTGTCAATATTTTTAAACCTAAAATTTTTCTAATATATTTTGGGTTATAAATTGCTAGTTTTATTTAGGAAAATTTATCTAAATACATAACTTATTTTGACATATTTTTTTAAATTTTCCTACCATTTGAAAAAAGTTTATAAAAAACCCTATCTTTCATATCTCTCTCTTATTCTCGGATACATCACTCTTACGCGATGTATTGAGACTTGGTGTAACGAGACGCGATGTATCGAGACAGGTGTGTCTTGTATCAACAAAGATAATGTATCGGGACGTTGAGCGGTGTATTTGGACAAGTGTATCTTGTATCAATAACGGTAATGTAGCAGGATGGAATGTATTGGGACGTTGAGTGTTGTATTCGAAATTCTTAAATTTTAAGGGATTTTTATAATTTGAAAAAGAGTAGGAATAAGATGTAATTAGCTAACACTGTGGAATTTAAGTAATTTTTACTTTTATTTAGCTCTTGTACCTACATGTCATTTCCTCATTTATTTTAGTTTTTTGTCTAGATTATAAGGATATGTCAGAGGCCTTATCCCAATTAAAAAAAATACTTTTATTCATATTATGTTAGAGACTTTATAGATAGATGAGCCTAGATGTTCAATAGACAAATGATGTTGGTTTTTTCCTAATTATTATTTCTTATGATGTAATGTTTTGAATTCGAGGAAGTACTTTATGGATGAGAAAGATTCTTTTTAAAAGACTTTATTTATGAATCTATTTCATATTATTACACTTTTTTTTTATGTATATGTCATGTTGTTTGGTTTCCTCTAACAAGTTAAGGCATCGAGTTTCAGTCATGTCCAAGATTAGGTTTGGGCATTACAACTTCTCTTTACTTGCGAACTTATTTAGAAAACCTTCTTAGAAAAAGAACCTATTTTGAATATTAAAATCACACTAAATTCTTTTTGTAGCAGTGTTGGAAGCTAATGTAATTTTTTATTTGGTTTGCTCCCTATGAATTAAAAGGATGTATCAAAATATCTTCTATTTAAATTTTGATGAGTTGTTGGGTTGAAAAATTAATAATTCTTATGTTCTTATGGGGAGTCTACTCAGAGTTGTTGCTTTTTTATGATGCCAAAGGGAGGAATATTTTAACTACATCTAAAGGGGGAAGATGCACATCAAAGTGAATATGAAAATTGATGAAGTTACAAATTGCACATGAAAAAGTATGAAGTTATATATGGGTTTTTCCCCATTTCAAGATTTCAGATCATGTGCAACACATAATAGTCTCGAACATGAAAACCAACCTTAAAATGCTAACATTACTTTGCACATAAAATAACTTTAATGAGAAAAAAGGTTGTTTATGAATGAGTTCAACTAGACAAGAAGAAATATATTACAAATTTGGCATTCCAATTCCCTTTGGTAATGCGGCATGGTATTGGAGCCCTTAAGGTTTCCTTTGCATGTAGCCATGGATTGAAGGAGACCTATAGAGCTTCAGCTCGCATGTCCATAAATGAGTCGAGTTGAAGACACCAGCAAAATCAACATCAGACAAAGCTTGCTGCACGAAGAGCTCACAAAATCAATGTAGTTAATCGTGCACGAGAAGGGCAAAAGAGAAGCAAGCAATGGAAAATTCTTTTGCATATATTAGAAACTGGAAAAGAAACTTTATGTTTAATTGAATTTCATGAAGCCAAATCGATTTTAATGTTTTTTCTTACCACCTTTCCCAAGCTAACATAGAATCCTCTTCATTTCTCTTTTTCGTTTTTAAATCTATGTAATACGATCTATATACACTTTTATACTTTACATATACATCACTATACACTATTACACATGACATATACATCCTTATACACTACTATACATTACGTATACACTGTAGGTATAATGTACAAGTAATGTATATGCTTTGTATAATAATGGATAAACACATTTAACCAACGGATGATAGGCGAACCTTGCATTTGGAGGCATCCCATTTAGATTAACCCATCATTGAGTAGTTTTTTTCAGATTTCAATTTTCCACAGTTGCATTATTGATTTATTGATGTTTGACTAAGGTCGAGAGACGAATTGACACACAAATTAAAGATTTCTATGTGATATCATCTATTGTAGATAGTCAAGTTTATGGGACGGGGCTTTAGCTAGATTTTGTTCACCAATACAAAAGGAATGTAAATTCAGTTAGACTTTACTTATATGCATTTAAAGAGAAAAGTTATCTGGTTTATTCAAAGATTGAAAGATGAAGACAGATTTTAATCAAATTCAGAGCTGATAACTATTAGCATCTATCCAACTTAGAGGAACACATAAATACACATTTTTACCTGGCATAGCAACACACGAAAAGAGATTTGATACATTGTTCATGTTTTCATACACCGATAAGTAACAAAATTATATCAACTAGAGGCAACATGAATGAGAACGAGTTGATTCTAATATACTCTGGATAGTCATACTCCCCAAATAATTAAGCTGCCTACAACCTCCTTTATTCTATCAGAGTACATACTAGGTGGTGCATGGGAGGGGAAATTTAATGCTTGCATATTTAGAGATGATACAAGTGTTTACGTTAACGCATGCACTATCCCCTTCAAAGTATAAATACCACCAATTTGGATATGATGTTGCAGAAGATAGGTAGACTAATAAGACAAGGTTAGAGAGGAGTTTCAAAGTGAAATAAAATACTAAGACAGGTGAAACTTACAGGAAAGTTGAGAGAGTCATATCGTCACAAGTTCCGGTTCTACACTATGATGGATGTTAGTTGTCGAATTCCAAAACCTTTGTTGAGGCAGTCAAAAGTGCTTTCCTGCGCATCCATTTTCTCTACCAGTGGCAAATCAATAGTAGATCTAAATGCTATTTCAAGATCTTCCTGATTTATTTGACAATCAAGAAACGTTTTATCCGCTGAACAATTTTCATATCCAGGCTTGCAATTTTGAATTTCATGTTCGCAAGCAGGATCTGTATAGCTCTCAAGAGATACAGAGGGATCCTCTAGAAACCTGAAATTCCCAAATCAATGACATTAAAGGGTAATAATTATCTCTATAGATAAAGATAAAGATGGTGGCGGTGGTGGTGATTGAGTGGGGCGCATGGATGGGAAACAAGAAAAATAACATATTGTTGGACATTGTATTTGTTTAAATGTACTGATAAGGAAATAAAAGGCATCAAAGCTACACCAGTATCAGTGCCAGATATTATCAATGTATCTTGTTATAGTTATCTGATGCGAAAAGTTAACGATGACTGAGGATTGGAAGCTTGAAGCATAATATAAAGGTAAACCCTTACCCTTGTACGAACGAATTTAGGTCCTCATATCCATTAATACTATCACTATCACCACCGTGGACTGATGAAGATCGATTCCTCTCTTGCCCAGCATCAAAACTTACTGGTGAATTCATCCCATACTGGATCGATGATGAAGAATGAAATTCTTGCTCATCATCAAATTTTAAAGATGCATCAAATACGTTTAGGTTGTTGTATCCATCCATATTTTCACTAGCACTGCCATGGACTGATAACCCTACATTAAGCTGAGCTGAAAGTGAATTTGTCCCATGCTTGATCGAAGAATAAGTTGAAAATTCTTCTCCAGCATCAGAACTTAATGAATCCATCCCATACTGAAATGAAAAGAGTGTTCGTTAACTTGTAGTATAGACAGTATTAAATTTAATAATTAGTTTCTATCACAATAGCATTCATGAGAGTACCAAAAGATAACAATGGATATTTAATTGGAAATCTAAGAGCCACTTGTTAAATTTGTCACCTGTTACCAACATCCCCGTTCCACTTGTTAATTTGTCACCTGTTACCAACATCCCCGTTCCACTTATACCCTCATATTACTCTAAAAAAGGAAAGGATACAATCATATAAGACGCATCTTTATGATTTTGTTTCAAATCTAAGAGGACCAAACTAAATACTTATCCAATGATGATGTTATCATTTAGAGCTCTTTTTCTCTCCATCAACAACATGGAGTAATTCCTTGTTTGGAGGTCATCATCAAAATTATTAGTGCGTTAATTCAACAAACTGGGCTGTTTGAAGAAACATGATCCAAGTATACTTTATGTTTTTATTTTATTAAAGAGAGTTTTGACAGCAAGTCATCATAACTTGCATGATGTTAATTTTGTGAAGATTCTTCTGAAATCTGCAGTTCCCTAGATCACAAAGAGAGAATAAACTACCATACTATAACTCAATGCCTTCTTTTAAGAAAAAATAGTAAAAAAGAAAAACTTCTTTACTTTATCTTGGTAAACAAACCATATACTTCTGGATGAGGTAAAACTCAAGAGTAAACAAAACATAAGGTAGGGGATAGAGAATCTGAGTCAGCTTACTGTTGATCAATTTATGCTACATTTTCATTGTTTTGTTAGCACGGTCACCTAACTAAATTATCAAATGAAGTCTGATAAAATGGTAAATTAATGAAAAAAAATATTTTCTTTAAGAGAAAGAAGTGTATGATGTTAAACATTTCTTCAGCTGCAAGTCTAACATTGAATATCACGAAGTTACTCGAAGGATTTGAGAAAAACTGCCAAATAAGGCTTTCTTCTGAAGATGCAGCTGGTGGACAATTTGGGAACATCCTAACAACTAAGATATATGTACAAGGTCAATAATAAGCTAACAGCTTTGCTGCAACTCATAGGCTTTCCACATACACTAGATTAGGCATCTTCATCTCTGATGTCACAAGGGTAACTGACTTCTGGAATATCATTCGGCTTCTTAGCCATTAAATGTCGTAGAAATGATCTCCACGTGTTGATAAGATAAAATCACAAGATTTTCTAAATATAAGATGCAGAAATGATCGGCGTGGCAGTTGGACAATGGATTTAGCCTAGAAAGAAGAAGCTTTCACTCAAATGTTTAGTGGGTCTAGAGAAAAGTTTCCGTAGGAGATATAATGATCAGTTCGATGTGACATAAATTTGAATTGCAAGGATTGATATAAATATTGTTTGACGGTTCTATAATAATCTTCAAACTAACATAATTACATCCAAAAAATTAGACATGATGTTGATGACAAATTGTGAGCATTCAAATGGTTCTCATATAGCTTCAATTTAAAAACTAGTTTCACATAGATGGATCTTTCTGCCAATGATAGAGAACAATCGACTTCTTTAAATGGAGAGTAATGAAACGTGAAAGGAGTGGTAATAATATTAGGGAGATGCAGATTGCAGTATCTGTCTAAGCCAAAAGAATGAAAATGAAAACTTACAAGAAAGTTTAGAGATTCAGCTAACATCATATTGTCACAAGCTCCAGATGCTGATGTTGAACTATCATGGATGTTAACAAAATCAGAATGAGGAAGTATGGAGCCATTGTTGGTGCTACAGCCCAAAATATTTCCGTGGGCATCCATTAGTTCAACTTGTGGCACATCAAAAGTAAATCCAAACTCTCTTTCAATATCTTCCTGATTTAATTCACAATCCAGAAACATTTCATCAGGTACAAAAAATTTGGATTCCGGCTTAGATATTTCAATTTCTTTGTTGCAAACAAGATTTGTGTAGCTCTCAAAAGAAAAAGACGGTTCCTCCAAATACCTACAGACCCCAAAAATCAATAACATGTCAGAAGCCAATAATTTCTTTTGTAGATAAAACAAAGAAAATGATGATACAATTTGAAATAGCAATAAATATCAATGCCAACTAGAAATTATAGACATATTAAAATCTATTACTATTACGTAACAAGGAATAGGATAATTGGAAGTTTGAAGCTTGAAATAAAGTTAACTCCTCACCCTAGTGGGAATGAATTCAAGTCCTCGTACACATCCATATTTTCATTATTACCACCGTGGACTGATGAGCATCTATAGAGCTCTTGCCAGGCGTTAATCCCATGCTGCATCAGTGAAGAAGCCTGGAAGTCTTGCCCAGTATCAGAAGGTAAAGATGAACCAAATGAAGTCAGGTCTTCGTACACGTCCGTATTTTCACTATCACAACCATGGATTAATGAACATGGATGGGGCTCTTTCCTAGCATCAAAGTTTGAAGGTAAATCCATACCATGTTGGACTGAAGAAGGATGAATATCTTCCCCAGCACTAAAAATTAATGATCTAATCCCATACTGCAATGCAAAGAGTGGTCATTACAACCTTGTAATTTACAAAAGAAAATGCAGAGCATAACTCTTTACTTATCGTTGCACATTATATTTAGCCACTAATTGAAGTTATTATGATTTTCTATCAAAAATTTTAAAAGAAAACGACAATCAAAAGACAAATAATGGATATGTTGGAAACATTACAGCCAAGCACAGTACTTTATTAGCCTGTTTTCAATTGTTTATTTGTAGTTATATCATTTCCATGGCCAAACACATATGCAGACCCTTAAACTTGTCCCTAAATTTCATTTTGGCACTCCAACTCAACCTTGTTCCATTTTAACCCTTCAACTCCAATTTTTATGTTTCATTTTGACACTTCTTTCCAAAGAATCAACAAAGTGGGATGTGTGTACTTCACATGCCATTATTGTGTTAAAAAATAATGGATGAACATCATTTTATTTTTTTAAAATATTTTTTTTAGAGTTTCTGTACATTATTGTGTGAAAAAATAATCGGTGAAAGAGTGTTGGTTTTTATTTTAAAACAATTAGTTAATCTAAATAACATCACATATATTTTTTTTCATATCTAGTCTACTTGGACTAACTCAAATATCAGCTTTCTAATTTTTTATTCAACTAAATACGAGTAAAAAAAAAACTCATGTTCATTGCTAATTAATAACACTACAAAAAAATGTTGAAACTCGATAGACTTCGTTGGGTTGTCATTGATTTTTTTAAGAAAGAAAATCAACGCACTTTCATCGGTTATTTTTCACGTAAAAATATAGGAAAACTCTTAAAAAGAAATTGTTACTTTTTTTATAAAAAAAACAATGATAATCTGTCAGTTTTAATTTTTTACAATAATTAATAGATGATTGTCGATTTTTAAAATGCAAAATTGCAGTTGAATAACATATATAGAAATAAAGAAATCATAAAATTAGTATTTTGTGTTAAATGGTACATAAAAAAAATAGAGTTGAAGGGTAATCTTTTATTATTTTTTTAAAAAATACTTTTTTTTGTCTTTCACTCTCTTAGAGAGTGTGCGACGCACACTCTCTGCCACATCACTTAGAAGTGCCAAAATGGAACATAAAAATTGGAGTTGAAGGGTTAAAATGGAACAAGGTTGAGTTGGAGTGTAAAAATGAAATTTAGGGACAAGTTTAAGGGTCTGCATATGTGTTTGGCCCATTTCCATTAGGAAATTAGCTTACAGTCTACTGCCGGAGCATCGATATGACTCCCACACTCCTATTATTCTCATTGAAATATCACTATAAAAAATGGCAGGGTATCAATACCAAACCGGAGAATTTTATTAATTTTGTTTAATTTTCAAAGTGAGTTTAACTAAAAAGGTTAAGACAAATATATATCCAACAGTAGAGTAACCTTTCAACCTTTCAGGCCCTAGAGCTCTTCTCCAATTAAATCCATAAAAACAAGTAAATTTGATCGGTCATAACTAATATGATGAATGGCTACACACAAGTGTGTAAATCAAAACAGAGCTGTGGACTGTTGGGTGACGCAAGATTGAAGTATACCTTATGCTTTGCGATTTCGTTAAGAGATTTAGAAATTGAGTCTTCCAATTTCCTAAGTTGTTGAATGTTGTCAATCTTGTCAAGATTCTTCCAAAGCCTGCATATTCCAAATCACAACAGAAAAAGAAATGTCATAATCTGGTTCTAGCACTATCTCTGAAGAGACAATGGCAAGTAAACGATGCATATTAACCTAGAAATGGAAGAAAGAATAGAATTATCATAAAGTAATTAATAAAAATGATCTAATAACAAGAGAAATTCCCGAAAGAGAATACATTTTTTTCTGGAAGAGAAAGAAGAGACTGTATATGTTGAAATATGTGACCATCTCATTTGAAGTTTAAACGGTTAGATGAAGTACTTTTTTTTGCTTTTGTAGATAATTATGCTTTTGTTTAGCAAGGGAAGATATCCTATAACAAGTATGATCAATAAAAAAATCAAAGAAGTTACCTGAGTCTACCCTCGATGTCTGAAAGTCGAATTCTTAGTGAATGTGAGAGAAAATTTATATCCTATACCAATCACAAGAAATTGAGTGTTACATAACTAGCATTGCCACCAGTGCTTACAAATTAGGTAGTCATAGTGATATGCTTCTGATAAATAAAATTAGTACCTCCGTTGTCAAATCCCTGAAAAAGAATAAGCAGAAAATTTCAGTATTGAAGTAAAAATGTAAACCTGACAAGTCTTGCTTGTTAAAATGAAAGGTAAACCGAACTACTTCGCAGTAAAATGGTACATACCCAGGACAGAGCTGTTCTCCGATATTTACATCGTGATCAGACTTCTTGCAAGCTTTCTTTATTGTCTAAATGTTCAAATCGAGAGAAGGTCATCACCAAAAAAGCACCTTAAATTTTGAATGCACAAATAAGTGGAAACAGGCCATTCCTATAAAAAAGGAAGGTTGGACTTACTTCAAGACACTCCATCTTCCTGTTAATAAGGTAAAAGAACAGTTCTAAGATTAACTCTTCACACATTTAATCATTTCATCAGTACAACTATTCACATGTGTGTGTTATGGTACCTTTTTGCCCTTTCTTCTGGATTTACTTCGACAATCTTGGTAATCATGTCCTCAAAGCTACTGGAGGGAGAATAATACAATGGATTTAAAATTTATCAGTAGCAAGGCTTTCGAAAAAACTGGTCTTTAAATTTTGCTAGATTTAAACTAACATAGACACATAATTATTAATATTGGCTATTTTATTCAGGTGGATCCATAAAGTACTTCACATCTCATAAATTGTTGACTTGGAAGAAGTATCTTGACATTAAAAAGTAGCAATCATATTTCTTGAAACAAAGTCAATCACATGTTATTTTTCTCTCCTAAGACCTAAACCATAAAGGGATGGAAATGTTAAGGTTTAATAGTGAGTTATCGTGGTGGGAGAAGAAGTACCTGCTCTCTGACTTGTATACACTAGGCTTTCCGCTTGGTGAAAACATGGCAAGAAAGATGTCAATGTCGCACAATACTGAAAGCTCATTAGCTTTCTTCAAGAGACCTTTCTTTCGCCTTGAGTATACTCCTATACGGTTGCTACCATCCAATTTATGCAGTTTCAATTTTGCCCTCCCCATCTGCATTTCCATAAGCACAGATTCAAATCTTTGATGCAGATAACATCAAATGACTTAAGAACATACACTCTATTGAATTGTGATTGATCAATGCCCGATTCATACCCTTATTTAACAATCTTACTAGTGGATATAATTTGAGAAAAAAACAAAATTGTTTCAGTGTACCAAAACTATCATACATGTGTAATCCAGGAGGTTAAGAAAAAATCATGCCACCAAAAAATGTACTTCCGGGATTCTCTCCAATTTTCTGGTCAGATGCTATCACAATAACAACAGTTGTAGTACTGAATTTCAGGTTTACCTTACCTTTGCTTCAAAGTCTCGGCGCCTACTTTCCTACAGAGTCCAAATTCTGTGAAATTTTAAGAACAATGTCACTCTTTCACCACACCAGCAGTATGAGGAGACCTGCGATAAAATGCAGGTGAAGAAAAAGACAACCAGACTTAGATTTGTAAAAATTCTCACAAGAAAGACGTTCCCAGCAGCGAAACATTACCTTGTTTGTGCACAATAAATCTTTTATTTGGATATAATTAATTAGCGGAGTGGAAATACGACTCCCTTCTAAACTATCTAGATGAACTTGTATAGAGTGTTATTTGAGAATATCTGCACATAAACAACAAAAAACCTAGCAAATTCACCATTTTCAAGGTCAAAATATATAATGGGCACGCGTGTAAAATCACTTGTACAAGAAACTAAATAATCATCACAGAGAAAATTCACACATGGTTGATAGTTTGTTCTTCACTATGCCCCTGAAATTTCTGTAGGGAAGAGAAAGAATGACCTGACAATACATGATCATCACGAAAAGGAATAAGAAGAAAGTAGTTGCATTTAGTTCAGAGTTGAACCGAGGGTCTTTCGAAAACAGTATCTCTTCCTCTCTGGTAAGGCCTGCTTACACTCTACCCTCCCCAGACCCCACTTTGTGATATTTCACTGGGTATGTTGTTGTTATTGTTCAAGCATAACACATGTGTGATCCCGTAACTTTCGAAATAAACCAACCACCCTCAGATAACATATTTTCACAACTCTCTTTGCTTTCTTGTTTGGAAATGTCATTGCTTACCAGAATTTCATATAATTGAATAAAAAAGATGATGCTGTCAGTAAGCAATTACGCCAAAAAGTATGGTGATACCTAAAAACAAAAAACAAAAAAAAATGAATAAAACTTGTAAAATAATGCAAATAACATTTTCCACAACAGAAACTATACATTCCGAAAATATGTCCATTGGATTAAAGCATCATGATAATCGTACCAATTGATTAAAATGCAGCAGCTCCATTCAGATTTTGCAATATCTGTACACCGAAAACAAAAACTAACAGTTGAATAAATTCAATTTTGTCAAAATTATAAACAAACCCTAAATTAAACACCCAAAAATGCATGAAAATAAAAGGAGATAATGATGATGATGATACCCTAAGGAAGAAGAGCGTGATTTAACCCTCACAAATATTGAGCAGACATATCTCCATGCCATTTCTGTTAGAGATGAAACTCTTTGATCATAACAAAGAGAATTGGAATGGGAAGAGTAAAAATGGGAGGTTTTTGGTTTTATAGCTACGCAGAGGAGATCTGCGGTCATCGTAACTCAATACGATTGAATCGGAGAAGCCGTTACTCCGACCATTTTGTGGTCACTCGAAAATACAATTTTCATTTTTACTTTAACTATAAGCTTTTTATTTGTTTCTTAATCACATGTTTTTATAATTTTCTTTTTTAATTATATTGTAGTCAAAATGTCATGTACATGGAAAATTATTAGGAATATTAGAGTAGTAATAATTAACTAATTACCCAAATATATCCACGTACTATGATATAATAACTTTTATTATCTATCTATATATAATAGGAGAAGTAAAAAGTGCCACATGTTAGCACCACAAAAATTCAACAATTTAAAAATTTTAAAAATAATTTAAAAATCTTTTAAATATGTATCTTAAATTAAACCAAAGGAAATAAAAAAAGAGTAACCAACTATTTTTAAAAGGTAAATTTTTAAATAGTAACAATAATAACAAATAATTATCGTAGTAATAAAAGTAATAATAATATAATAATGTTTATAACAATGTATTTAAATTGCTAATCAGTTTTCATGAAAAAAAAAATTAAATATATTTTAAATAATAAATAACAATTGAAAAAAAGAAAATATAAACTTAAAGTATTTCTTAAATTAACATTTTAAAACTTATTTAACATTACAAAACTTATTTAAATTAATAGCAGTGTAAAACTTAAGTGAATTGAAAAAGGAAAAAAAAAACCACTGCCATTTTGATAGATCTCTTAAAGAATATTATTTCTTTTTTAAAAAAAATAAAAAAAATTCTTTATAACTTAAAAAAGTAGAAAATAAAAAATAAAATAAAAAAACGTGCATCAATCATTTTAAATAAATAAATAGCAAAACTACCCGCACATTAAAAAAATCTGTTAATTGAAGATATACTTTAGTTTTTAAAAAATAATAAAAAATTATTTTAAATGTGTTTTTTTCAAAATAAGTAACCAACTCACGTAACTATTTTTTTAAAATGGCAAAGTAGTTACTTTTTGAATTTGAATTTAAAGTGGTTACCTAAAACTACTCTACCCATTATCTCTATTCCCCATATATACATAAATAAAGTCATTAACAAAATTAATTGATCTATTCTTCTTCAAATGTGTAGTATTATTTGTTGAATTATTTCCATTCTTCTTATCTTCATCTTTTTATGGAGCGAATAGGTAGATTATTTGACGGCTAACCGGAAAAAAAAAGTTTGAATATACTTGCATATAACAAAGTGAAAGTTCAAGAAGAAGAAGAACAATATCTATGCAAGTAGAAATCTTCTGCAAATGATGATATTGTTAGATCTATAATGTCTTTTTGTGGATTTTTTTAAGTTCATCTCATTCAATTTGATTTGTTTGTCATATATTGTACTTAAATTCTTTAGGTCGAATGAGTTTTTTATGTTCTTCTTTTATTTATATTTGTAATCTTTGATGATTTTTACTGTGATTAATATTTTTTTATGATTGTGTTATTTTTTATTTAATTTAAGTGAAGTTATTCTAATACTTTTTATGTTATCATTTTCTTTTAATTTTTTCTATTTAATCATTTATACTAACATGTTTTTATATTATTGAATTATTGGTCGTATCTTCACATTTATTAAAATGTTAAATATATGCACTTAAAAATCGTTGTTATGGAATCATTAATATAATAATATTGATAAATGTGTAATATAATTTATTATCATAGTTATGCATGTTACCTCACTTTCTTATAGATTTTTATTTTAATAATAGATTTGTGGGTGATAAAATATTAGAGTATGAATTAAAATTTGATTAATTTTATTTGTAATTGTATGTTATTTTTTAATTTAATTTTAGTGCAGCTAATCGAATATTTTTTAATTTTATTATTTTCTGTTAATTTGATATTCCGTCATTTATATTAACATGTGTTTATTATTGAATTATGGATGTATTTTTCTTCAAATGTGTAATGTTGTCTGTTAAATTATTTCTATTCTTTTTATCTTCATCTTTTTATTTAGTGAATAGGTAAATTATTTGATGGCTAGCCGAATAAAATTTGAATATATTTTCGAATAAAATAGTAGAAGTTAAAGAAAAGAAGAACAATATTTATCAAAGTAAAAATCCTCTGCAAATGATGATATTGTTAGATCTATAATGTCTTATTGTGTTTTTTTTAGTTTATTTTATTCAATTTGATTTGTTTTTGTCATATTGTGTACATAAATTCTTTAAATCAAATGATTGAACCATGAATCTATTCTTCTTCAAATGCGTAATATTGTTTATTAAATTAGTTTCATTCTTCTTATCTTCATTTTTTTATGGGGTGAATAGGTTGATTATTTGATGGCTAGCCAAAGAAAATTTGAATATATTTGCAAATAAAAAAGTGGAAGTCCAAGAAAAGAAGAACACTATTTATCAAACTGATATTGATAAGTATAATGTCTTATTGTGACTTTTTAGTTTATTTAATTCAATTTGATTTGTTTTTGTGATATTATGTACTTAAATTCTTTAAATCAAATGAATTTTATATGTTTTTTTTTTATTTACATTTGTAATCTTTGATATTTTTACTGTGATTAATATTTTTTTTAGATTGTACGTTATTTTTAAAATTTAATTTTGGTAAATTTATTCTAATACTTATTTATTTTTTCATTTTCTGTTAATTTTTATTCAATCATTTACACTAACATGTTTTTGATTGTTGTATTATTGGTAATATATTCACATTTTTAAAATTCTAAATATGTGCAATTGAATAACTAAAGTACTGTGGAAATATTAATATAATGTATCGATAAATGTAGAATATCATGATTTATGCATATTATTCCACTTTCTTATATCTTTTTAGTAATATACTTGTGAGTGATAAAATATTAATGTATGAACAAAATTTTCTTCATTTGCTCAGTTAAATTTTATTTAAAATATAATTTTTAAAATTGTTAGTATACTTAAAATAAATGGTTTGTCTTTGAAATTTAGAACGACCATCAAACCTATAGAATATACAACTATTCTAAAATTAAATGTACAAAAAAGACTTCTTATATTATAAGATATCAGATAATTTGAAATTATTTTGTCAATAGTGAAATAAATAATAGGTCATTTACTTAATTAGAAATTACCATTTAATTAATAAGAGAAATGCACCATTGTATATGAGATCAAGACAAATAGTAACGTATTTCAAAATATTAGATCAAAGTAAACTCAAAATTAAGATTACTTTTTTATAACGTGGAATTCAGACATTTTAAAAAAATATAGAATTTATATAAATTTTAGAATTATAAAATTATTTTTAAAATGATAAGTTAGTTATTTTAAAATTATAAAATTATTTGTAATTTTTAAAATAATTGAGACTGACAAATTAAAAGTTCAAATTTTGAATTTGATATTTATAGTTTTTGAAGATAGTTACACTTTTCCGACTTTATCATAATTGTAAGATAATTATATAACTAGAACGTACTCTCTAATAGTGCATGTAACTATTTTGTTTGTTCAAAAATATTTTTATTTGTACGTACCTCAATTTTTATCTCAATTATGTAGAAACTTTAATAGTGATCATAAATAATTTCAATCATTATTATTAATAGAACATTAGAAGAATTAAAGTATTTATGTTAATAAAATTAAATTGTTTTATGTATTATTGATATATGATTAAAGAAAATAACACGGGGAAGAAAATATTAAGTAAATATTGCACGTTGTATTAAAATATATTTAAGTTAATAAAACCAGAAATTGTTGTAAGTATTATTTTTTATGATTAAACAAAAATAACAATTCGAAGAAAATAATAAATAACTTTTACATGTATTAAAATAATAAGTACTAAAAATTATGATAAATTTTATAATAGTCATAAAAGAAAATTAAGTAATTACTATAATAGAATACTAGAAAAATTGATAAGTTCCTCGACATCTAATCATTGATAAAAAAAATTAACTTATTATTGTCCTTTTTGAAAGTTTAAAAGTAACTTATTCACTAGTTGTAATTAGTTATTTTCAATGATTAATAAAAAATGTATATATCATGTACTATTATTATGACATTATTTTATATTGACTCTATTTTAAATTACTTTTCTATTATCGTTTGACACAAATTTAAGAATGTAAAGAATATTTTAAATCTTTTGGATTTGAAA
>JAJOOR010018098.1:0-24822 GCA_036250505.1 Solanum acaule | reverse complement strand
ATTGCATATTGATCCACTTGAAAGGTGGAGGTGTTTACTTACATGTACATTGTGATTATGGCCTTGAAGGAGTTATGAGAAATTGAAGTATTGTCATGATGTTGTGTACATGATTGTATAATGTGAAGGAGTTACATGTGATTCAATGATAGAATGAGGAACGTGTATTCAATGAATTTGATGTTAGTATTGAAAGGTTATTACTCTACTTGACACACATGAATGATAATGTTGGAAGGTGAAGAGTTTCTATAATGTGAATGTTGAATCTAGAATAGGTAGGCTTATGCACCCTTTTCTTATAGTATGAGTGTGTCTTGACTTGATGGCTATGAATTGATAGGCTTTGTGCATTCTTTTCATAAATGATCTAATGTAGTGAAGACTCTAGAATCGATAGTCTTGTCGCATTCCTTTCTTAATGAGTCAATATACCATGAATCGATAGGCTAGTGGCATTCCGTTCAAAAGTAAAAGCACGTAATGAGGAACCATGAATCGATAGGTTAGAGGCATTCTTTTCGTGAGGACCCTAGAGCTATCATTTAATGTACCATGGATCGATAGGCTTATAGCATTCCTTCCTTTGTAATAATGTATCATGGGTCGATAGGCCTATGGCATTCCTCCCTAATACACTAATGTAATGTGAATGAAATAATCTATGGGAATGTGGGCTAAGCACTGAGTGGATAAGGTTAGATGGAAACTCTCCCAATGTTAGGCTAGAGTTCCAATTAACATCTTCCTATCCCATGACTATGTGCCCACATAGGATATTAGCCAGCGGATTTCATCCAATCTAAGGATTTATCCAAGCTAATGTTATCATTCTACCTTAGGCAAGTGGAACACCTCTTTACGGTGTGGGGAAATATGACACCATATTCCATGTGTAGCTTGCATGGTCTATGTCGGTTAAACGCTTATTCCCATCATGTGAGATGTGCACTCTAGTTACTTGATAGGTTCTACAAAGTGTAGGTAGTAGTATGGGATGCTATCTATACATTGCACGAGTAGGCTTTGAAGGTGCTATAGTGAGTTCTCTATGTCTAAAGGACTAAATGTGTGAAAGTCCTCTATATGCATGAAGCTGTCCTAAATGAATTAAATGAATATTTTTGACTTATTATCTAAATGAAATGATGAATGAGTAGCTTATATTGATGAAATGAGTTACTTAGCATGTTGTGTTGAATTGTAAAGGTTCTTATTTATTGTAGCCGTGAGGAACAACTAGGTGTGTATTGAAGAGGTAGTATGGGATGCCACTTCATGTATTACTTAGGTGTATCTTAGGGTAACTTTAGATATAGGTCCTAAGATGATGAAATGACTTACTTGACGAATGTCCTTATGTCTTGTTCGTTGGTTGTAACTTATGATATGCCTCTTTGATAAATGTTCATGAAGTTTTACGAAAATGGCATAAAGCATGACTTTCAACAAAATTCCCCTTTTTAGCATGTTTTTGCATGGTCATCATACTGAGTACATTTTTGTGTGCTAATCCATATTTCTACCTTTTTAACTACAAGTGTAGGTTCCGACAGGTGATTGCATTCTCTAGTGAATCTGAGGATTAGAGTTTTCTCTCAAGACCTCCTTTGGTATGTCCTCATATGTCGAGGACAAAGACTTTTATTGTTTCTAGTTCTTTCTTATTTTGAAACTATTGTTAAGATTTCAATTGTAAAGGGATGTGACCCTATCTTGTTAATGTTTTGGTTAAGATGACCATGTGAGACTTAGTCTTCCGATGTGTCCTTTAAAGGTTGTTTTTAATAAAGTTTGAATGTTTGGATTTAAATAAGTTTTAAATTATGTGTTATTTTCATTATTGAATGCAATGAATGACTATGAGGCTTGTATAAGACCCCTTTGGGGTCGAGTACGCCGTGTTACGATTAGGGGGTGCTCTCGGGTCGTGACAAACATGGTATCATAGCATAAGATTTTGGAAATGGTTTTTAGGATCAAAGTCTCATAAGCCAGGTCTAGTAGAGTCTTGTTCATCAGTGTGAGTCGCGAGAGGCTATAGGACATTAGAAGTTACCCTTCTTTCATATTCTTGAAGTCGTGCCTTAGAGTGGAATTCTAAAAGTGTCATTTTCCTAATCCTTCCTCTTGTGTTCATAGGAAATGAATATAAGGGCTAACCCAAGAAGGGCGAATGAGGGAGTCCCTCCCCAAGGTAATCAAGGTCTTCAAGGTGACCAAGTTCCTCTAGACAATCAAGAGAATGAAGTTCTGGTGGTTCCCCCGGACATGACCAATGAGGAGAGTAGGGCGGCTTTTCTAACCCTAGCCCGAGCCATGACGACTCAAGCCAATAGAGATGTGAAGCCTAGGGTGAATGCTAATGAGAGTACCGTAGCCTCAAGGTTGAGAGACTTTGTGAGGATGAACCCTCCTATCTTTCTTGGCTCTAGAGTGGGAGAAGATCCCCAAGAATTCTTGGATGAAGTTTATAAGATTGTAGATGCTATGGGAGTATCTTCTAGGGAAAAGGCGGAGTTGGCTTCCTACTAATTGAAAGAGGTGGCCCAAGTGTGGTTCATTCAATGGAAAGCCAATAGGCCGGTTGAAGTGGATCCTATAGAATGGGAGGAGTTTAAGAGAGCCTTCCTTGGTAAGTACTTTCCCCATGAGAAGAGGGAGGTTATGGTTGAGGAGTTTATAAACCTTAGGCAAGGTAATATGAGTGTGGAGGAATATTCCTTAAAGTTCACCCTATTATCTAAGTATGCTCCATCCTTGGTGTCTAAACCTAGAGATGAGATGAGTAGGTTTGTTACCAGTGTATCCTACCTAGTTAAGGAAGAGTGTCGTACGACGATGTTCCATAATGATATGGACATTTCCAGACTCGTGGTGTATGCTCAATCTATTGGGGAGTCCAAACTGAAGAGGGTGAATAGGGATTTGAAGAGGGGTAGATCCGATAAGCAAGGTCAACCTAGGTTCAATAAGAGGGCTCCTATACAAGATTCTTCTATAGTTCCTAAGGCTAATGAAGAGAAAGGTGGTGGATTTCAATCTTCTAAACCTCTTTGTGCCACTTGTGGGAAAAGGCATCACGGGAAGTGCCTATCCGGTACTAGTGGGTGCTATGGATGTGGCAAAAACGATCATCAAGTGAGAAATTGTCCTACTCTTACGGCTAGGGGAAGGGAGGCCAACAAGCTTCTTATGTTGGCCAGGATGCTAATGCTCCAAAGAACAACCGTTTCTATGCTCTTGAAGCCAACAAGGAAAAATGAGCTAATCCGGATGAAAGTACCGGTAAGTTGTAGTTCCTTTTTGATGTAATGAGATTCTTTTGTTGTTATTCATAATATCCTTAGTTGGGTTTACCCTTAAGTGGGGGATGGTATGTTGAATAGTAGGTTGTGGTGAGTTTTGTTATCCTTATCTCTTTCCTTATATTCCTATTCAAGCTTGACACCAAGAGTTCCTAGTAGCTTGTTACATGTTTTAGAGTCTTATGTGAAAAAAATTGGGTTTCCATGGTCTCCTTATGTTATGCATGTTTTAATGAAGTTTATGTTCATATGAGAAAATGAGTTTTCAGTATTATGTTCCTCATGTTGATATGCATCTATGATGAGTGCCTAAATGCTTCATGAGTTGACTTGTTGAACATACTTAAATGTGTTGTTGAAAGAGTTTCATAAGTGCCTTATAATGTGTTAATGAGCATGTTGTGATGTGGAGAAGGAAGTTCCTCCAATGAAATGAGAAATGTTAATGTTTTGTGCATAATGAATTTGTAGAAGTAGTTCCTACCTTCTTGTTGTGTGTTGAGCTTATTGATGTAGAGTTGATGTTTCCTCCTATGATGTTATGCATTTTATGGATGTGTCGTGATGGTTTGGCTGCTAGTCTTGAGTCGTTATCTCCTTAAAGTGTTTAAGTGTCATTCGAGGACGAATGTTCCTAAGTGGGGGATAAAATATAGACTTCGGAAATGATAGGTTAAACTAGAGCCTAAGCGTGGGGTTGCCTTAGCTTGGTAGGAGGTGTTGCAGGTTGAGGGAGCTACTGCCCCAAATACCATGGGCACCACCATGAGCCATGGTGACCTAGACAGTCCGTCAACTTGGGTGTGAGGCTCACTTAACCTCAAAGTAGGCAAGGCAACTTTGCCTAGTTATTGCCCCATAGTTCACGAGCATCACCACGACTCGTGGTGTTGACCACGGATCGTGGGAGCTTCTGTGGACTTGCCTTTACCTTGGAGGGATTGGCAAGGAAGGGAGGCACACTACCTCAAGGACCACGGGTACCACCACGACCCGTGGTGCCCCTCACAACCCGTACAAGTGGGCGTGCTCCCTGATGGGGCTGCCTCATTTAGGGGTTTTTGGTAATTTCTTATTTAAGTTGTATTGATGTGGGGTCATTTTAAATAGATATATATCATGTACATATATATTTTTAAGTCTTTTAGCACCTATTTTACCTCATTAATCAAAGGACCTAAATCAAAACCCTAAAGTTCTTCTCTCTCAATATTTCTCCCTCTAACTCAAGGAAAAAGATGAAGTGGGAGCTAGGGTTTGTAGTCAAGGTTTTCTTCATCAAATTTCTTGGGAAAATCATAGCAAAAGGTATGGTGATCCTTCATCTAGGGTTAGTTTTCACCCTAGAGTCAATTCCAAATAAGATTTTCAAAGTTTTCAAGTTCATGAAATTTCAAGGGGTTTTACTCAATCTCATGGGTTCTTCTATTAAACGATTTTAAATGTTTACTAATGTCATAGTAAGATTATATTGATGGTTAATTGATGATTTAAGATGATTTCACTCTTTGAACCCATGATTTCTCTAAATTCCTAAATTTGGCTTATGAAGTGGGTTTTATGATTTTGAATGAATGTTGATAGAATTGTACTTAGATTGAGTTGTATTATTGATTTCTATAATTATCTATCCCTATCTATGGTGAATTGTGGAGGATTGAGTAATGGTGATGATGGCTTTGGAGAAGGATAAGTTGTGACCTAATTCTCATGTAGTAGAGTTACTCTTGAATTGTTGATCCACTTGAAAGGTGGAGGTGTTTACATTATATTGCATATTGATCCACTTGAAAGGTGGAGGTGTTTACTTACATGTACATTGTGATTATGGCCTTGAAGGAGTTATGAGAAATTGAAGTATTGTCATGATGTTGTGTACATGATTGTATAATGTGAAGGAGTTACATGTGATTCAATGATAGAATGAGGAACGTGTATTCAATGAATTTGATGTTAGTATTGAAAGGTTATTACTCTACTTGACACACATGAATGATAATGTTGGAAGGTGAAGAGTTTCTATAATGTGAATGTTGAATCTAGAATAGGTAGGCTTATGCACCCTTTTCTTATAGTATGAGTGTGTCTTGACTTGATGGCTATGAATTGATAGGCTTTGTGCATTCTTTTCATAAATGATCTAATGTAGTGAGGACTCTAGAATCGATAGTCTTGTCGCATTCCTTTCTTAATGAGTCAATATACCATGAATCGATAGGCTAGTGGCATTCCGTTCAAGAGTATAAGCACATAATGAGGAACCATGAATCGATAGGTTAGTGGCATTCTTTTCGTGAGGACCCTAGAGCTATCATTATATGTACCATGGATCAATACGCTTATAGCATTCCTTCCTTGGTAATGATGTATCATGGTTCGATAGGCCTATGGCATTCCTCCACAATACACTAATGTAATGTGAATGAAATAATCTATGGGCATGTAGGCTAAGAACCGAGTGAATATAGTTAGATGGAAACTCTCCCAATGTTAGGCTAGATTTCCAATGAAAATCTTCATATCCCATAACTATGTGCCCACATAAGATATTAGCCAGCGGATTTCATCCAAGCTAAGGATTCATCCGAGCTAATGCTATCGTTGTACCGTAGGCAAGTGGAACACCTCTTTACGGTGTTGGGCTATATGACACTGGATTCTATGTCTAGCTTGCTTGGTTTATGTCGGTTAAATGGTTATTCCCATCATGTGAGATGTACACTCTAGTTACTTGTTAGGTTCTACAAGGTGTAGGTAGTAGTATGGGATGTTAGCTGTACATTGCACGAGCAGGATTTGAAGGTGCTATAGTGAGTTCTCTAAGTCTTAAGGACTAAATGTGTGAAGGTCATCTAGATGCATGAAGGTATCCTAAATGAATTAAATAAAGATTGTTGAGTTATTGTATCAATGAAATGATGAATGAGTAGCTTATATTGATGAAATGAGTTACTTAGCATGTTGCGTTGAATTTTAAAGGTTCTTATTTATTGTAGCCGTGAGGAACACCTAGGTGTGTATTGAAGAGGTAGTATGAGATGCCACTTCATGTCTTACTTAGGTGTATCTTAGGGTAACTTTAGATATAGGTCCTAAGATGATGAAACGACTTACTTGACGAATGTGCTTATGTCTTGTTGGTTGGTTGTAACTTATGATATGCCTCTTTGATAAATGTTCATGAAGTTTTTCAAAAATGGAATAAAGCATGACTTTCAACAAAATACCCCTTTTGAGCATGTTTTTGCATGGTCATCATACTTGGTATATTTTTGTGTGCTAACCCATATTTCTACCTTTTTAACTACAAGTGTAGGTTCCTACAGGTGATTGCATTCTCTAGTGAAGCTTGTGATTAGAGTTTTCTCTCAAGACGTATTTTGGTATGTCCTCATATGTCGAGGACAAAGACTTATTGTTTCTAGTTCTTTCTTATTTTGAGACTATTGTTAAGATTTCAATTGTAAAGGGTTGTGACTCTATCTTGTTAATGTTTTGATTAAGATGGCCATGTGAGACTTAGTCTTCCGTTGTGTCCTTTAAAGGTTGTTTTTAATGATGTTTGAATGTTTGTATTTAAATAAGTTTTAAATTATGTGCTATTTTCATTATTGAATGCAATGAATGACTATGAGGCTTGTATAAGACCCCTTCGTGGTCGAGTACGCCGTGTTACGACTAGGGGGTGCTCTCGGGTCGTGACATTTAAGCTCTCTCAATTCTATTGGAGCTATGCAATAAGGAGGAATGGAAATGAGACGAGGGCCCGGTTCCAAGTTAATGCAGAAATCTATATCCCTATCCAGAGGCATAATAGGCAAATCGGTAGGAAACACTTCCTTAATTTCAGACACTATAGGAATAGACTCAATAGAGGGAGACTCGGCATCAACATCATGAATATGAGCCAAATATGCCAAACACCCCTGCCCCACTAGTTTTCTAGCTCGAACGAAAGATGTGACCTTAGCTGGCTTAGGCTTGTACAACCCCTTCCACTCTAACTTTCCCCTACCGGGGATCTCTAGAGCTACTGACATAGCATTACAATTAAGCACATCATAATAGGGGGATAACCAAGTCATGCCTAAGATTATATTAAAGTCAGTCATATCCAGAATAACCAAATCAGCCCAAGTCTGAAAATCCATATACAGGATAGGACAAGCATGATATGCATGGGTGACTATCACAGACTCTCCAAATGGGGTAGAAATATGGATGGGAACATCAAGCACATCACAAACCGCATCAAATCCCAAGTTAAACTAAACTAAAACATATTAATAAGTAGAACGCGGATCAAACATTAGACATCCGGTCACTTACAAGAATAGTACATGTGATCACTGCATTAGACGCCTAAACCTCGGTCTTGTTCGAAAAGGCATTAAATTGAGCCATGTCATCTTCACGGGAAACTTTCTGGCCTGGATGCACTGCTCATCTACCTGCATTACCATTTCCCCGGCCTCTACGACCTCGTTGATAACTTCCTCACCCACCTTATGGATGTCCTCTGCCATTACTACCGATGCGCGTAGGTACCACTTCTTTAGTCTGCTGCCGCACGGGGTCAGACATGCGCAGATGAGGACAATATATCCTCATATGTCCAGGCTCTCCATAATTTAATAATTGCGGTCAAAAGACGGCCTGCTGCCAGAGGAAGGTGTGTCTCCCTAACTATCTTGAATAAGATTTTGTTGTGGAGTTCCCGAGTAACCACCTGTAGAAGCGAGCATGGCTGACTAAATTGGCTGGACTGCAAGTGCCGGCTTACCTGAACCTCTGGAGTAGAAACCATGAAAGGTACATGTTCTCTTGGGCTTCTTAGCCAAAGCCTTGTCCTGCCCATCACGTCGAACTCCTTCCACTTTCTTCACAAAGTCTGTCACCTCATTAAAAAATTTACCTGCAAAGGTCAAGTTCACTGACAATACTTGTAATTCGGGGTTCAATCCCTTGACGAACATCCAATTTAGTTCAAAACCCTCTCCAAACAATATATAATCAAGATTCCACGTTCTATGGATCGAAAAATAGAATCGGGGAGTAAAAACCTTACCTTTAGTTCTAGAAGAGGTGTAAAAGTTGTCCACAAAAAACCTGGGGTCGTTCATTAGCTCTCAAGGTCGAAAAGTGCAGAATAAAACATTTTTAGGGTTTATTTTCGACTTAAGTCATGTTTGTCCCGCCACAGCGGTCCTCACCCCCCCTAGCATGAAAATATTGCCTTAGCGGCTTGCACGGAAACAGTGAGCAAATTTATGAGTTTCAAACCCCCATTTCACAACACACCTTCATCCCATGACATTCAGAAAATACCCGTTCACGCTAAGATCAGTTTCGGGAGTTCTACTCACCTGAATTCAATTTCATAAAGTCGTATGGGTTCCTTAACGTCTTAGCTATCTATTAAAGTGATAAAAATCATAATTAGATCTCCCATTTGTTACCAGATTTCCCTAGACCTCACTGACTCCGATTTCGTCCAAATCTAGACTAGGTTAGGAAATTTCAAGTTACTACGAAAAAGTTTTCCGACACAAAATTTTCATCGTTGCCTTTTCTTTTACGATGGGAACAGGTCACTACAATAGTATACCAATTTACCCATCACTCATCCCTGAGTCCCACTTTATGATGCAATCCCCGTCGCCATGATACTTTTCAACATGGATACATAAAAACACTGGATGAACTCTAGATAAGTTAGGTGGTAAACCTAACCTATACGCCACTGGCCCTACACAGTCAAGAATCTCAAATGGACCAATGTATCTAGGACTAAGATTTTCCTTCTTTCCAAATCTCATCACCCCTTTCATTGGTGATACTTTTAGAAGAACATTCTCACCAGTCTAAAATGCAATGTCTCTTACCTTATGGTCTACATACTTTTTCTGTCTATTTTGGGCTGCTAAAAGCTTAGCTTGAATACTCCTCACCCTATCTTGAGCATCCTTCACTAAATCAACCCTCAAATGTTTCACATCTCCAGCCTCGAACTATCCTATGGGTGATCAACATCCCCTCCCATATAGTTTTTTAAACAATTCCCTATCAATTATGGAGTGGTAACTATAATTATAGGAGAACTCACACAATAGTAAGAACTTATCTTAATGTCCCCCAAAGTCAATCACACATGCCTTCAACATATCTTCTGACACTTGAATAGTCCTTTCTAATTGTCTGTTCATCTGTGGATGGAAAGTTGTACTAAAAGTGAGTTGTGTGCACAATTCATAATGTAATTTCCCCAAAAACTAGGTAAACAGCATACCACTGTATGAGATGACAGAAAATGGCACCCCGTACAACCTCACTATCTCTTTCACATAAACATTAGCCAATTGTTGGGCATTATAATCTATTTTGATCGGCATACAATGGGCTAACTTAGTCAATCTGTCAACAACTACCCAAATGGAATCAAACTTCCTCAAAGTCTTGGGAAGACCAACCACAAAATCCATAGCTATCCTTTCCCACTTCTATTCCAGAATTAGCATTTTCTAACGCAAACCTACAGGCCTTTGATGTTCATAGTCCACTTGTTGGCAATTTTGACACTTAGCCACAAATTCCGCTATATCTTTCTTCATGCCAGGCCACCAATAAATTCGCTTCAAATCTCGGTACATCTTGGTCATACCCAGATGAATGGAATACCATGAACCATGAGATTCTACCAATAAATTTTGAATCACGTCGCCCATTCTAGGAACACAAATCCACCCTTTAAAATTGAGCACACCCCCCGCATCAAGAGTGGTCTCTTGTGCCTTGCAAGACATTATTTTATTTTTGAGTTCTTTCAAATGCGCATCCTCAAATTATTTGGCCTTGATCTCCTCAATGAATGTGGCCCTTACTTCAATGATAGCTAACACCCCACCTTTCTCTGAGATGACCAAATGCATGAACTTAGACTCCAAGGTCTTAATTTTCTTAACCAAAGGTCGCTTGGATACACTCAAGCAAGCTAGACTACCCATACTCACCGACTTCCGACTTAGCGCGTCTACCACCACATTAGTCTTTCCCAGATGATACTGGATGGTCACATCATAATCCTTGATTAACTCCATCCACCTTCACTGTCTTAAATTCAGATCCTTTTGAGTAAACACATACTGCAAGTACGATGATCAGTAAATACCTCACACTTGAAACCATAGAGGTAATGTCGCCAGATCTTAAGAGAAAACACTACCGCTGCAAACTCTAAATCATGTGTTGGGTAATTCCTCTCATGCACCTTCAACTATCGCGATGCATAAGATATAACATTCTTATACTGCATTAATATAGAACCCAAACCCGAATGGGAAGCATCCCAATTAAAAATAAAATCCTTACCTTCCACTGGTAGTGCTAGAATAAGTGTTGTGGTCAAAAGGGTCTTGATCTTTTGAAAGCTCTCGTCACACTTTTCAGTCCATTTAATGGTTACCTCCTTCTTGGTTAGTCTAGTCAGATATGTGGCAATGGAAGCAAAGTTCTTTACAAATCGACGATAGTATCTAGCGAGCCCGACAAAACTCCTAACTTCAGTCACAGAGCTAAGGTGAACTAAATTCTTAATCGCTTCAATATTTTGGGGATCTACCATTACCCCTTCTTATCAATCTACATGCCCCAAAAAGGCAGCTGAAGTCAGCCAAAATTCACACTTAGAAAATTTCGCATAAAGCTTTTGTTTCCTAAGAACACCCTGAATATTACGAAGATGGTCAGCATGCTCTTCCTCACTTTTTGAATAAACCAAAATATCATCAATAAAGACTATGACAAATGAATCAAGAAATGGTTTGAACACACCATTCATCAAACTCATAAAAGCTGCAGGCGCATTAGTCAACCCAAACGACATAACTAGAAACTCGTAGTGCCGATAGCGGGTTCTAAATGTCGTCTTGGGTACATCCTCAGGCCTAATCTTTAATTGATGGTAACCAAACCTTAGATCAATCTTAGAGAAAACTGATACACCTTGCAACTGGTCAAAAGATCATCTATTCGAGGCAATGGGTACTTGTTTCGAATTGTGATCCTATTCAATTGTCGGTAATCTATACACATCCTCATACTACCATCATTTTTCTTAACAAATAAGATAGGAGCACCCCACAGGGAAGCACTAGGACAGATAAAACCATTATCAACAAGTTCTTGGATTTGAACCTTAAGCTCTCTCAATTTTACCGGAGCCATGCGATATGGAGGGATAGAAATGGGGCTGGTACCAGGTTCCAAATCAATGCAGAAATGTATATCTCTATCTGGAGGCCTACCAGGCAAATCCGTAGGAAACACTTCTCTAAATTCTGACACCATAGGAATAGACTCAATAGATGGAGACTCAACCTCAACATCCTGAACATGAGCCAAATAAGTCAAACAACCCTGCCCTACCAGTTTTCTAGCCCGAATGGAAGATATAATCTTAGCTTGCTTAGGCTTGTATAACCCTTCCCACTCTAATTTTTCCCTTCCCAAAATTTCTAAAGTCACAAACTTAGTGTTACAATTTAACACAGCATAATAGGGGAACAACCAAGTCATGCCTAAGATTATATCAAAGTCAGTCATATCCAAAATAACCAAATCAGCCCAAGTATGAAAACCCATAAGCAAGATAGGACAGGCGAGATACACATGGGTGACTATGACAGACTATCCAACGGGGGTAGAAACATGGATGGGGGCATCAAGTATATCACAAATCATATCAAATCTCAAGGCAAACTGAACGGACACATAAGGATAAGTAGAATCCAGATCAAATAACACATTAGTCATCCGATCACATACGAGAATAGTACATGTGATTACTACGTCAGACGCCTCCACCTCAGTCTTACCTCGAAAAGCATAACACTGAGCCTTGTCATCATGACGGACGACTTCCCTGCCTAGCCGCCCTGTACCTCTGCCTGCGTTACCATTTCCCCGACCTTCATGGCCTCACTGATTTCCTCGCCACCCACCTTATGGACGTCCTCGACCACTATTATCATTTCCCGTGGGTACCACTGCTATAGACTGCTGTTGCACGGAATCCATCATGCACGGGTGGGGACACTCTCTCCTCATATTCCCAGGTTGTCCAAAATTATAACAAGTGCGATCAAAAGATGTCCTGATGCCTGCCGAAGGTGCGGCTCCCTGGCTATCCTGAATCAAATTTTGAGGTGGAGTTCCCGAGTAATTACCTATAGAGGCAGGCATAAAGAACTGAATTGGCTGGGCTGCAAGTGTCGGCCTCCTTGAACCTCTGGAGTAAGAACCCTGAAAGTTACCTAAATTATTTGCTTTCTTAGACAATGCCTTAGTCTGACCGTCTCGCCTCACCCGCTCGACTTTCTTCACAAAATATGTTACATCATTGAAACCTTTTCCTGCAGAGGTCATATGAACACACAATACCTGCAACTCAGAAGTTTGTCCCTTAACAAATAGGCGGATCCTCTATTCCTGAGTAGTCACCAATTGTGTAGCATATCTCGACAAAGAATGGAACTTGGCCTCATAAGTAGCCACAGACATACCACCTTGCTCCAAAGCCATGAACTCATCCTTCTTACGATCTCTCAAAGTCTGGGGCACATACTTTTCCAAGAACGGAGCATGAAACTAGGTCCAAGTGAGTGGGGGTAAAGCAGAAGATCTCCATTCCACATAAGCTCTACACCACTTCATAACCTCGCCCTGAAGTTGGAAGGTCACAAACTCTACTCCATGCTGATGGACAATTCCCAACTTATGAAGCCTCTCATAACAATCTAGGATGAACTCATAAGCGTCCTCACTCTCGGAACCATGGAACACAGGCGGTTTCAATTTAAAGAACTTAGTCAACATCTCATGTTCATTACCAGTCATAACAGGACCCAACAAAGGATGGAAGAAAGCATCAGTACCTACAGTTCCACCCACCTAGGGGACAGTGATAGCAATAGGGGGATTGGCGGGAGCTTGAGTTGCTTGAACAGAGGGAAGCAGTCTAGGACCAACCAATCCTTTCAGGAACGACATAATTTGTTGAACTAACACTGGGTCTAATGGAGGAATACATGTAGTCTAAGCCTGCACCTCTTTCTCTTGTCCAACATTCTTCTCATTCGCAACCTCTATATTCTCCTCCACCTCTTCATGATGCACAGTAGGAGCCTCATTTTTGGGAGCATTTTTAACTGGTGCTCCATCCCTAGTAGGCGTTACCCTTCCTCGACCGCTACCCCTAACTCTTTCTCTACCCCTGCCTCGATCGTGACCTCTTGTTGTGGATTCCTCAGCTGGCGCATTGACGGGAGCTACAGGCCTGATGCCGTTGAACATAGTGTTAACCATATGCGGACAGAAAAGTGAAGGAGATTAGATACCAATTTGAATCGCCAGATACCAATTGGAATCAAGTTATAGCACGAAAGAACACAAGAGAAAACAGAGAGATTTCCTAAAGTCCTATAGCCTCTCGAAGAAAAGTATAGACGTCTCCATACCGTTCTGCAAGACTCTACTAGACTCGTTTTGGTACATCGATATCAACAAACCTAGGGATCTAATACCAACTTTGTCATGACCCAGACCATCATGATTGGCACCCACACTAACCCTCTGGTGGGAGAACCATCACTACAACCCAACTAACCAAATTAACGAAAACTAAAGTATTTAAAGATACGCAAGCAGGTTTAAATGTCTAAAAAATTAGGGAGTTCCCATAAACACCAAAGTTCAAACAAAACTAAACAACTAATGCGGAGGAACAACCCCTAGAACCTGAAAGACATTGTACCAAACCTCTACTAACGACAAGTCTATGAACAAGAGGTACAACCCCAAAACTAAACAAACACCTTTAACAAGTAGTCTGAGTTCGAAAAGAGTGGACTTAAACAAGAAAGATCCATGGCAGCCTCAAAGAACTGACTCACTCTTGAATCCGGTCACGCTCAAAAGTCACCTAACTAAGGTCTATCAGTAGTCGCATGAAGATTTCCTGTACTCAACAAAGAAAGAGCAAGTGCGGTATCAGTACACAACCACAGTGTACTGGTAGGATCACGCGGCTATCCCAGTAAGCACAATATATAAATCATAATCACAACAAGGTAAACTTGACATGTATAGAATATATATACATATTGGTCATCATTTTAGAGCAACATACACATTTGTTATCATTTTAGAGCAACATACAATCTTTCAATATAAATCATCATTAGATATGAACGTAAAAATTACAAGTAGACACACAGCACAATTAAATGGTCCTGTCATGGAACCCAATTTAATGGTCCTCTCATGGAACCTATACCCAAACTGTTACTGTACAGGAACGTAGTACCCGATCTCAATTAGTAGATCGAAATATGACACCCGATCCAATATATGTGTCGGTACGGGGTACCCGATCCAAGTTAGTATGCCGAAATGTGAACCAATCCGATATATGCGCCGGAACGTGGCACCCGATCCAAGTTAGTATGTCGGAACGTTACACCTGGTCCAATCATCATACCACAATCACAATCACAATGTACATTTTCATAATCATACAATCAAGTGTTGATTCATGGCATATGGTCATTCATTCATACTCATTTACATTAAGTTTGATCAATAGGCTTCGTTCACATACATGCATTAATTAAAATGAAGCAATTACTACCATACATCACGCAAAACATGAAATCACAACCATCACCTACCTCGAATCCAAGGTTGAATCCCCTAAGGCACTTGAATCTTCCTTTTCTGGATTCTTTTCGCTTGTTATAGGTCTACAAACAATTAATATATGCAAGGATCAATAATCAAAGGTCCAATTATCTGGATTATAACAAACAGAATAACTCAAGACCAAACCTGTGATCCTAAGGTGCAGCTAAGGCTTTTTCCCACCATCCAATTCAGTTCAAACCCCTCCCCCAACAATATATAATCAAGATTCCACGTTCTACAGATCAAAAAATGGATTCGGGGAGTAAAAACCTTACCTTTGGTGCTAGAAGAGGTGGAAAAGTTGCCAAGAAAACACTTGGGGTCGTACGTTTGCTCTCAAGGTTGTAAAGTGCAAAATAAAACATTTTTAGGGTTTATTTCCAACCTAAGTTGTGTCTATCCTGCCACAACGGTCCCCACCCTGCTACAGCAGCCCTGCCTTGGCAGGAAAATCTCGCCTTAGCGGCTTGTATGGAAACAGTGAGCAATTTAAGAGTTTCAAACCCCCAATTCACAACACACCTTCATCCCATGACACTTATAAAATACATGTTCATACTAAGATCAGTTTCGGGAGTTCTACTCACCCGAATTCAATTATGTAAAGTTGTATGGGTTCCTTAACATCTTAGCTATCTATTCATGTGATCGAAATAATAATTAAATCACCCGTTTGTTACCTTATTTACCTATAACTCACTAACTCTGATTTTGTCAAAATCTAGAATAGGTTGGGAAATTTTAAGTTACTACAAAAAAAATTCCAGCCCAAAATTTTTCTCCGTTGGCTTTTCTATAATGATGAGAACAGGTCGTTACACTCAGCAGAAGACTTACTCAATATAAAAAGAACACAAAAGTAACTTTACTCAACCGTCTCAAAAGGTAACTCAAAATATTTTAGAATTAAAACATTCACTAGCCAAAGAGGCAACTCAAGTCTGGAACATTAACAACTGAAAACCAAAAGAGTCATGAACTACTGTCTATCTATCTATAAAGCCTCTAGTACTATAAGGGATATCGGGATAAGAGCCCCGATCATCCTAAGAAAACTGAAATAGATGAAAATAATTAAGGGATCCTCCGGAAGCAAGGATGCTCACCAAGAAAATCTAGAACTCAACTGGATCAACGAAGTGTCGGTTGATGATCCTGGTTACCTGTTTCTGCATCATGAAAGATGCAGGCCAAATGTCGTTAGTACATGGAACTTACGAGCATGTAAGGGAAATACTGAACATAACCTGCAAGTTTGAACTTGGAAAGAAGGAAACATACTCACCTCAACTCGACTCAACTTAACCTCAACTCATGGATACTCAACTCAATGCATTATAAAAAACCAATAAAAATGCAGTTTATATAAAGAATTTTAAAAAGTAGATAACAAATCAATGTATTTAAAAATATAGTAGGAACTCAGTTTGTATGTAAAGATAAAAAATAACTCTATTTGGGAGATTCTCTAACTGACAATCATCATTATGAGCTATGTGATTCTGCATCGCCCCGTCCACGCTGTCAGAACTATATTATACCTTGTCGGGGTATAGAACTCCTAAACTAAGTGGATCCACTAAGCTATGCTTAAAAAGCAATAAGGAATCATCTAAAAAGTATAACCCTTTCTACCCACGTTGGCTACATGGTTTATGAGGACTTTGAGTTATCTGAACTCGTCCCCATATCAGTGCTCAATACTACTCCCAAAATATAACTTAGCTCATATGTTTAAATACATTTCCTCATCTTCAACTTTGATATTATTATTCAAATGATTTCTCTGAAAAGAGATAGTACTTAAAACTCCTCATGAACTCCTTTGGAAATCAGTGTTTCCCCTCATTTTAAATGTAAAAATATTTACTCTTGGGAATATTTAGTTCCAATACATTCATTTTTTAAAAATGAAACTCAACTTTACTCATCCTCATATTCAAGTACTCAAGTCCTAAAACAAGTTTTATAACATTGTAAAAGACTTCTCAAAATGACTCGAAAGAACTCCCTTGAACTTTACTCTTAACTCTATCTTGAATTTGAAATCTGAATTCAAGAATTATGCTTTGGAATGTAGGACCTTTCAATGATTTAGGAGGGTAAAGATAGTTGATCATAAGAACGAGTGAAGACCCAATTTAAAGAACACAGGTGCGACGCGGAGATGGAATTAAATATTTTGTCGTGAAATAATTTTTAAGGCAAAAGACTTTGTATCCTCTCTGTGACGCAGAGGGGGGTAGTTATCTGGGGACAGAAATTGTAAAAGACTATCTTGAATTTGTAATTTGAATTCAAGAATTATGCTTTGGAATGTAGGACCTCTAAATGATTTAGGAGGGTTAAGATAGTTGATCATAAGAACGAGTGAAGACCCAATTTGAAGAAAATTGGTGGGACGCGGAGATGGAGTTAAATTTTTTTGTCGCCAAATAATTTTTGAGGCAGAAAACTCTGTATCCACTTTGTGACGCAGAGAGGGGGGTAGTTATTTGGAGCTTAAATTCTAAGAGCCTCAGCGACGCGGACCTGGGTGCAATTATTTGTCTGAACTTTTCTTCTCCTCCCCAATCTTGATTCAACTCATACACACTGCAAATCTAATGTCAAGATACCCCAAACGGGCATATCTCCCTCATCCAAACTCAAAATTTAGAAAACTCAATGGTGTTGAAAAAATGATTCCAAGAACTTTCATTTGGTATCTTATTGGCCACCTAACTCATCATGTACTGAAAGTTATGGTTGTTTAAAGTTGACCCAAAAAGTCACAACTTAAGCATAACTTGAAAAATTCTCAATTTAGCTATTTCCAATTTAGTGCTTTCTAAACTTAAATCTTTCTAAGGCGGGATGTTACTATTTCATAATGTATCGTATCATATTCAAATATCTGGTGGTTAGATAAACAAGACACAAATTTCATTGTATTGTTTTGAAAATTTATAATGAAATATAAAGTGTTGGAGAATATTCGAAAGAAGTTTATATATTTTCAATTGCTTTAAGATTTTGGCTTTTATGTACTGTTACTATATTCTTTCACTTGTCATAAGTTACGAGTATATTTTACAAGTTTACAAATGCTCTAGAACACACACAAATAACATTAACTTTTATATTGAAGTGCTTAAATTATATTGTACATGAATATGAGTTATATAATAATAAATATTTTCATATTGTTAAAGATAAAAGTGGAAGGTCTTTTATTTAACATTGCTATATTAGGAATTATACATAATTGAACAAGGGAAAATTTAGAAAATATATAAATACAAGAAAAATATTTACCTCAAAAATTATAATCAATTTAAATATTAATTTACTAAAATATATGTCACAAAAGAATGACACAATAAAAACTTCTTCAGTACTTCAATAACATAAATCTAATTAGGAAAATATGTAATTTGTAATTACTATTTTTACGGATTGACAATGATACAATTAAACTTAAAAAGAAATTTAATTAATATTATGATTTTGGTTCAAATCCAACCTAATAAGGAATCATCATAAATATTTTTACTTTTTTGTTATTTGAGTTCATTTTTATCAAATAATATTATGATTTTCTTCCTTTAAATACTTGGTTAGAACAAAAACCCAACATCACATTTTTCTTGTATTCTTAATTCAGAAATTTAACCATGAGAAGACGTAATGGCCGCTGAAGAATTGTAATTATGAGGATGCAAAATTCGAGAAATAAACAAGTAACATTCTTAAAATGACGTATTGGCCAATTTAAAAAGGCAAATGAGCTATGTACTTTATGTGGTGCTTATGTTGTTGTTGTGATTTTTCTTCTAGTAACAAAGTATATTCATGTGGACTTCCTTCCGTTGATTTAATTGTGGATAAGTTTCTTGGAGAGAATCCTCAACCCGACTCTGATGCTCCTAACCCCCACCATTGTTGTTCATCAAAATGTCAATGTTGATGAGATCAATAATGAACTAAACAAGTTGGAGAATTCACTCGAAAGACAAAAAAACATGGAGAAGATCTCCAAGCATTAAGGAACAAAATTCCACATGAACAACTCAGCTTTTCTGACCTTAAAAAGTTGAGTGAACTCTTGGAAGCTGCATATGAAGAAGTTGAAAGAGTAGCGGGCCAACTTATGGAGTCTACTATTGAATTTCCATATCAAACTATTGGAAGTGCCCTTTCTCCTTTAAGAGTTGAGGAAAACCATTCGTCCAATTTCGATGAAGCGCCATCTAGATCCCATGAATAGACTTTTTTTAGCTTTATTTAAAATTTAGTGACTTGATTGTATACTAATGGAGTTAAGTTTGTCATATCTATGATTATGTTTGTTATATTTATGATTTCAATTTTTACCTTTGAATATGTTTATCATGGAATGGGATGGACTTTTATTTAGTACTTCCTTCATTTTAATTTCTTTGTCTTACCTTTTTAGGTCAATTTTTTTTTAAAAAAATGTCTTTGTTTCCTTTTCGGCCGCTCTTAGTTTATACTTTTCATATGTCATGTTTAAAACCACAAGAATAAAGAGCATTTTGTTACATTTCACATATCATTAATTTATGACCACGAGATTTAAAAGTTATTTTTTATTTTCTCAATTTTCATGCCAAGTCAAAATCAGATAAATAAATTGAGATGAAAAGGATATGCAGTAATTTGTCATTTGAAATTGATGTATAAGGTTGAAAGAAAAAGTAGTAAGAGAATATTGAATAAGAAAACGAAACTCATGTGAGATAGCTTGAAGTGCAACATATCTTATTTTTAAAAAATAAAATTCTTATAAAGAAGGAGTTTATGTTATTTTAAATAAATTAACATAATTAAATTCTGTATTTGGTAATACATTTTTTTAGTTGGATATGATGTGTATTTTAATCAAAGTAAAAGCACTATATGGAGAAGGACGAAGCATAAGACGAGAAGTAATTGTTACAAATGAAAGGTAACTTTATACTTACTATGAATCCTTGATATAAAAAGTTTCACGTTATTAAACTTTTATCATAAAGATACATATTTTTACATATATAGGTATGATAAAAAAAATCATGACTATATGGGGAGAATTATTTGAAATCGTAGGACAAATACTACAGAGCCTTGAAAGTGACAACCCAGTGCTTGCCTTTTGTGATGTGAAATGCTCCATTAACCAAGGTATAAATCTCCTCAAATTTTATATTTGAATCAAGTTTCATACTATATAAAGGTATCACATAGTTTATTATTCTTGGCAAGATTGGGTGTTTTGTACTTTCCACAATTTCTATTAGTAGTTTGCTAATCAATCATCAATTTGAAAAGGTTAACAATCTCCAACAATGGTAAACAATACATCTTTCTTCACACATATTCATATCATCCTTACATGCTACGTAATTGATATTTTCTATTGATTACTTTTAAATTACAAGAATGACAACATGAAGGAACAAAAGATTAACATAAGTTCAATGCCAAGAATACTAATGCAAACAGTTCGCCTAGTGAAAATTATTGATATTTTAAATGGTTCACTTCTCATTGCGAAGGTACTTTCCTCTACAAATATAAAACCCATTGTGTAGTCAAATTACATGTTAAGAATGTAATTAAGTGATTTTCCTAATTTGCACATAGGACATGTAGTATAAGTTCAATGCTAAGATTTTCGGCATTGACAGTAGCACTAAGCCATCGTATCCTGCTTGCAAGAAATGCTACAGGTGACTTAATGTTATAAACAGAAGTGCAACTTGCCTACTATAGCTAAAGATATTCATTATGAGGAGAGGTAAACTACACAAACGAGTGTCAAAAGTTATTACTTACTACACCAAATAAAGTAACAGTCAATGATTAAATATTGAGATAAGCTTAAGATATAGGTATCAATAAAATGAAGACATACTAATTAAATCTTGAAATGTATTTTACATATCGGTTAAAGATTGATGTCACTACTGAGGAATAATATCTAAGGATACACTATTTGATGTGACACAATATGTCACACCCCGAGCTATCCCCGAGACGCAGACACGGGACCTAAGATCACAAGTGACCCCAAGTTAACCCTGCTGGCATAATCATGAGCATACTAAAGATAAACTGAGAAATAAAACTGATGCGAAAGCTAATAATAAGTAAATCTGAAATGATGTGGAATACCCATACTAAATCTGAATATCAAATCTGAGAGTTTAATACAAAAGAAATATCAACTCGAAATACTAAGTTGAATCTAACTATGTCTGAAAATAGTCTCTAACTGACTAGAAGTGCTGGAAAATGCCCCAACTAAGTCAGGCAAAACTGAAACTAAAAGACTAAAAGCGATAACATAAACATGTCACTAGTCCTCGAAGAATGAAGACTCACCACTGATGCAGCTGAACTGAAGATCGGGAACCGATCTAAGCGTGATCTGGATGTTGAGAACCTGAACCTACATCACGAGATGATGTAGCGTAGAGTATGTGTCAGTACTTGAAAGGTACTGAGCATGCAGGATAGAGTAAAGCTGAAATAACATCATAACTGAATAGAGAAAATAAGCACTAATGTAATCTGAAACATAATATAGATACTGAATACTGAGCTAACTGAATGGAATGACCAAATTTAACATGCTGATACTTAATACTGATTATACTGAAATGTGGTCAATGCAATGGAGTCTGACTGGACTGTGGGAGTTACTAATAACAGGTAATAAAACCACATGAGCTAAATGTGGAGTCCGATGTATACGCCCCATCGAGAGGACCCAATACACCCGGCCAAAGGCATACAGGCATGTTGGCGTGATCACTAAAATGATGCCCACAGAGGGGACTTACAACCTACGTGGCTCGTAGTTCTAGGACTATATAGGTAACTGACCCTAGTCCAACTCGGTATTATGCTATTCCCAATAGATTAAATATTTAACACATTAAGACTGAATTCTATGATATACTGGATAGCTTAAAACTGACATGCAAACTAAGAATGCACATTTATATACTAATAATAACACATTCAAGACTGAGGCGTGTATATCTGAAATACTGAATTATCTGACCTAGCATGTGCAATTCAAGAACTAAAGAAATACATAGCTAGGTCTCTGAAATTCATGCAATAAACAAAGTAATAACATGATAATCTGATTTGGAACATATAATTAACTAATTAATGAGAATCTACTGAAGTTCTAGAAACCCTAGGTCTCGTTAATAATAGGGAATCAAAAATCTTACTGAATTCTAGGGACCTAATGGGCGAAAGGAACCCAGTAGTGAAATCCCACATACCTGGTGATGAATTCCACGGAGAAATCTTTTGATTTCGGGGATGGAATTAATGGAATCTTGTTGAGTTCTTAAACTAAGGTTTGGTCGCCTCTTTCTTCCCTATAGCGTTCAAATTTTCTAAGTTTGATGAAAGATCTGACTTAGGTAAGTTTTAGTTATGGTTCTAGGCTAAAACTGACCAAAACCACGTAGTTTAGGGTTCAAACGACGTAGTTTAGAGATCCAACGAAATAGAAAAAGACCAAAAGACCCTTGACTTAAGTTGTAGACGAGGCTGACCACAACCACTTTCACGGACCGTGAAAGGGACCACGGACAGTGAAAGCCCTCGTGGTCTTCACTTGGTCTTGTGGTTTTGAAGGCTTGGTCCATGAGCCACTACCATGGCCCATGTGGAGGACCACGGACCATGAAGGTCCCTGTGGTCCTCACTTGGGCTGAGGTCTGAAGGCTCAAGTCTGAGGGCCTACTAGCTGGCCTTCACGGACCCTACCACGGGCTGTGTGGAGGACCACGGACCGTGAAGGTCCCCGTGGTCCTCACTTAGGCTTGAGGGTCTGAGGGCTAGTCTTTGCGGCCTACTGGTTTAGCCACTATGGGCGCCACCACGGCTCGTCATCAAGACCACGGACCGTGAAGGTGCCCGTGGTCTGATGCCTGGGCCTAGTGACTTCCAAGTCATGACCACGGGCAGGTCAATGGACCGTGGACCCTATCACGATCCGTGAACCCTACCGTGGTTCACTGCTTCAGGTAGAATTTCTGTAATTTTTTTCTAGGTCTAGTTTTCGAGGTGTTACAATATCTCCCCCTTGGGATCATTCGTCCTCGAATGAAGACTAAACTAGCTAAAATGGAGGGAATGAGCTACAACCCTACCACCAAACACTGAAGACTGATTTTTGACTGAACTGATTTCCAAGAACATGCAAATACGCTAAAAAGGCAATTACAAACTGAAGGAACATGATGCTAAACTGATTTTACGCATGAATGACTGAAAAACTGAAGAGGAACTATTTCCTTAAGCTGGAGTAGAATTGGAAGGAAAGAGGTGAGGATACATGGATTTTATGGCTGCTTCTGCTTCTCAAGTAGCTCCCTCTACGGACTGACTACTCCACAAAAACTTGACTGAAGCGACTTCTTTGTTTCTCAATCTTCCAACCTAACGATCAAGAATCTCAACGGGTACATCCTCATAAGAAAGACTATCTTTCACAGCCACACTCTCTAATGGCACTACGGATGCTGGATCACCCACACACTTCTTCAGTAGTGAGATGTGAAAGACTGGATGTGCTGCTGCTAATTCTGCTGGCAACTCTAACTTATAAGCCACTTTACCAATCCTTTTCAGAATCTTATAAGGACCTACATATTTGGGACTGAGCTTCCATTTCTTGCCAAATCTCATCACCCCTTTCATAGGTGACACTTTCAAAAAAAAACAATCATCAACTTGGAACTCTAGTTCCCTTCTTCTCACATCTGCATAAGACTTTTGGCGACTCTGGGATGTCTTAAGTCTATCTCTAGTGAGTTGCACTTTTTCCATAGGATAATGGACTGAATCTTGTCCTATCAAGGCTGCTTCACCTACTTCAAACCAACCAACAGGAGATCTGCATCTATGCCCATACAATGCCTTATAAGGGGACACCTGAATGCTGGAGTGCTAGCTATTATTGTAGGCGAACTCTATAAGAGGAAGGTGATCATCCCAACTACCCTTGAAATCGATCACACACGCTCTCAGCATGTCCTTTAAAGTTTGAATAGTACGCTCTGATACAAAGTTTGTCACCCCCCGAGCTACCCCCGAGACGCAGACATGGGACCTAAGATCACAAATGACCCCAAACTAACCCTGCTGGCATAATCATAAGCATACTAAAGATAAACTGAGAAATAAAACTGATGCGAAAGCTAATAATAAGTAAATCTGAAATGAGGGGGAATACCCATATACTAAATCTGAATATCGAATCAGAGAGTTTAATACAAAAGAAATATCTACTAGAAATACTAAGCTGAATCTAACTATGTCTGAAAATAGCCTCTAACTGATTTGAAGTGTTGGGACATGCCCCAGCTAAGTCTAGCAAAACTGAAACTAAAAGACTAAAAGTGATAAAGATAAACATGTTACTAGTCCTCGAAGAATGAGGACTCACCACTGATGCAGTTGAATTGAAGATCGAGAACTGATCTAAGCGTGATCTGGATGCTGAAAACCTGAACCTACATCACGAGAAGATGTAGCTGTAACGACCCGAGAGCACCCCCTAGTCGTTACCGGCATATTCGACCTCTCGGAGGTCTTATACAAGCCCTTAGCATTCGTCATAGCATTTATCATAAAAAATAGCGGAAAATTTAAAACTTTTCCATAATATAACACAAGACTTAAAAGTCACCTCATTTAAACCTTTAATACAAAATCGAAGTACTACGTCTCAAGGTAGCCATCTTAAAACATGACTACA
>JAJOOR010018096.1:0-24557 GCA_036250505.1 Solanum acaule | reverse complement strand
GATGGCTGCAGGACTCCAAGTTGGATGGAGGGTCTTCAAAAGACCAACAACACCAGCCACATGAGGACATGACATATTTCCCAACACCATTTGGGAACATAGTACCACCACCAAGAAAGATAAACTTCTCCCCTTCTTTTACGAGCCAATGTTGATTGGATTTTTGTTTGTTAATCCAATCATATGGAACATTCTTGAAGCGAGATTGGAACAGCAAAATTAGCAAAAAAACAATGCTAGGAACAAATCCAACAACAAAACATAGACAAACAAAGATATAGAACACAAGTATTACCTGTACCAACATTCATTTTTGCTCTTTGGCCATCTTATTGGCACCTTATAGCCATCTGGTGGAGGAACCAAACATTCCTTCCTTTCAAAATTAGGAGCGCAATGTCGTTCCATGAAAGTAAGGCGATGAAGACCGTATTTCTTCCATCTCTACAATATCAACAACATATCATTCACATGGTCGATTACAGTTAACAAGAACTAGATTAGTCAAGAGAAAATAGTCAAATACCCTCGGATCTGTGCATGGGGTATAGTCCTGATAGTCAGCACTGCATCTGGTTTGAACAGAGCCAGCAGAATTCCCCATGGGAGTTTCATCCTCCCTGTTAACCTCCTTAGTTGCATATGTCTCCTTTTCAGAACAAAAAATTTAACCCGACGATTATCTAAATCTGTTTCTGTAGGTCCTTGAACTCCAGTATAATCAGCTAGTATGCTCACTCTCGGGGCAGTAATATCTGGCTGCAAAGATAACATCGTATAAATACTTGTAAAAATGAAATCATTTTGGTTAATAGACTTGAAATTAACAATATCGAAATGGTAAAAGGCCTTAAGAATCCCTGGTGTCACCCTATTAGGTCCAATCGATGAAAAGGCAGCCATAACTGGTGCTGGTTTAGACCTTGTTGAATTGACATAAGATGAAACTTGAAGTCCATCACAGTAACTGATACGTGTTGCAGGGCAGAGATAAGGTTCAGCATACATTTCATTTCCAAAGAACGCGCTGTTTAGTATAACAATACCAACTGCACCTACTGAAGTAGCTGGAGTGCACTTGTCAAACGCTGGACTACCCCCAAAAGGCCTCACACCATTAAGATTATCACACACATTAAAAGTAACTTAGCTTTGTGATATTCATAAATTGAGAATTGGATGGATCAACAAGCAAATTACTAAAATGAGTGTTCACATACTATAATCAATCAATCAATTACACCTCAATCTGAAGCTAGCCAACCAATCATCTATCATCTATATAAATTTAGAACACAAATAAACAGAGAACATAAATTTAAAACTCACATGCAATGAAAGAAACTCCAAATTACAATTTGAAGAACAAAATCAAAGAATAAGACCTTAGATCAGTAGATTTGTGTGCGAAAACGTGAAGAAATCAAACTTTTGCCATTATCATGCCATAGATCTATCAAAACTGGAAATCAACACGTTTCTACCTCTTAGATCTACAATCAGGAACTTTTATATCTTAGATCACCATCAAAAATTAGAAATTGGGGAAATTTGAGAGTGGAAAAGGAGTTAGATACGAGAACTTGAGATAATGAGACAGAGGAACTGAGAAAATACGGTGGCTCCGATGATGGTGAATACGGTGGCTCCGATGGTGAATACGGTGGCTCCAATGGCGGTGTCTATGGTGGCTCCGTTGGCGGTGGCTCCTCTGGCGGTGTCTACGTTGGCTTCGATGGCGGTGGAGGAGAAAGGGGAAGCGATGATATGTGTTCTCACAACCTAGGAGTAAGTAATCAATTTTTTTGAACAAATAAGTAAAATAGCAAAAATACTTTTAATTATTGACTTTTAGTGGCTTTAGTCTTATATTGCCTCTGAAAATAGGATTTTTTACGACTAATATGTAATTGCCGCTATATCTCATTCCAAAGAATAAATTAGTGGCAATTAATTTAATGCCACTAAATAATTGCCACTAAAAGTACTTTTTGGTGTAGGGGTAATAAATTGCTTTGTGTTTTTTTTTTCTTTTTTTTTTACCCTCCCTAGGAGCTCCCACTGCTGCTCTGTGCTTCTTGCTATGTGCTACATGAAGTTAAAATTTAAGTCCTTTATTTAACATTTCAAAGAAATACCAAGATTGTTTAAATGTAAAATGAACAGTGAGTTTTTAGTTTTGAATTCTACTTTCAAAAATTTTTAATTTTATTTTAGGGTAAAAAAGAAGTGTGTGAAGAGTATCTATTTTTCAAACTAAGTCATTATCCATTAATCTTTTGGTTTTAACCCATTATTGTTCAATATTTCAATTAGTTTCAATTAATTGTATACGAAAAAGGAAAAATGACACTTGAATTTGTTTAAAAGATCAAACAATTAACTAATGAAATTTCAATAAAAATATTTATATTCGTAAATGATTGCTAATTAAACAAATAATATATATAATTTTATTTTTTATAAAGAGTATTTCTTTACGAAAAATATCTTTTTATTCACTAATATTTTAATGACCGCGTGAAGCGCGGCTATGTTCACTAAATTGACATCCCCAACCACACCAAAATTGCTTTCCATATTTATCCATTCTTCCAGAAGCATTGCTCTTTCTTCTTTCAGTTTTGGTGCAGAATTTCTCAAGTATGAAACAACCCTCTCAAAATAACTCTGGCATTTTGCAGATGTTCGATATCTGAATCCATAGCCGATGCCTCAAACTTGGCATACCTTATCCACACCTTTAAATGTTTCATGGAAGTTTGACATTTTGCAAGCACTGTAATACTGCGGATTACTATTTTTTTGTATGTTTAATTTGATGTACTTATATTTGATTGTTTTTTTTCTTCCATATAAATTTCTTAATAAAGTGTCACCAAAAGGAACATGAAAAATTCTGAGATCAACCATTAAACACAATTGATGTTGATTTTTTTTTTGCAAGTGTTCTTTTGTACTCCAGTTGAAGTCTAACGGAACGTAACAAAAAATTGGATCTACAAAAATTAATAATAACTTAATGGAATGTAAAAGTAAAAAATCTACTATCAAAGTACCAATCGAATAATATAAGCAAGTGCAAAACAGAGATAAAATTACCCAATTTATAGTATTTGCAAAACAGAGAGCTTGTTGAATTAGAGAACAAATATGATTTACAGAAAAAAAATTAAGGTGTAAAACTGATGTAGTTTTGTAATGTATACTTATTTATTTTGTGTCATGCCCTTTCAGTTAGTTTATAAAATGAAATGAAAAAATGATCCTTGTTTTTTAATCTGACCACGTGTAGCTCCATTTGATATTATAAAATTTTTTATCTCAATAATAATTGTTACATTGTATATATATACGTTTCTATAACATTTAGGAGTTTTGAAATAGAACCAAAATACATATAAATTTATAGTCATGTTGCTTGTCCTCTACGATGTTCTATGATATCAGAAGTGTATATTGTTTTTTGATTTTTAACTTTTCGTCCCATCTTTTATATGAATCTCTCGCTGAAGTTGCATGACAATAGCTTTTAGCATAAATGTTTTGGAAAAGACACAAGTACCTCCTAGATTATGATCAAAATTTCAGAGACACATCATAACTAAACTAAGGTCCTTTTATCCCCTGAACTCAACATTTTAGTAATTTTGTACACCTTTTGGCTTACGTGGCACACTCCGTGACTCCACGCAGTTGAGGCGCGTGGGAGATATTTGAATGTCACGTAGGCCAAAAAGATGTACAAAATTACAAAAAAAAAATGGGTTTAGGAAGGTAATAGGACTTTCGTTTAGTTAATGTGTGTCTCTGAAATTTTGATCATAGTCTAGGGGTTAGTCGTACCTTATCCCTAAATGTTTTGATAATGAAAACACTATGGGTTAACTATTATGTCTTTAGTTAAATATACATCTAAGATTTAAAAAAATATCTTTCCTCCTCAAAATAAAATAATATTTCCAAGACCAAGTTAAATTACTCAAATTAATATTTAAGTCAAAATATATAACTTAAATAAAATCTAAATTACATTTGGGTCAGTCCATTAAGTTCACAAGATGAGTCCCAACTCATGCTCTTCAAGCCCAAGGTCCTCTAAATTACTTGAAGGTTGAAATACCCCAAAACTCTAGCTCACGACTATATAAAGGGGTCCGACCAGAGAAAAAAAAGAAATACATAGAGAAGACCAGAGAAAAAAAAAGAAATACATAGAGAATCCTTACTCTTCTGTGGTGATCTGCAAGTCTTTTGCATACAAAGAAGTCTTCGCTCCAAGTATTAAGCCGCAAGTATTTCATTAAATCAACAACAATTGTACATCTTTTTCTTAAGAACTTCATAAAGATTGTAACCTTCACACAAATACAAATACAAATACTATTATTTGCTTGCTATTTTCCTTTCTTGATCTCTATATTTCAGGATTGAAACTTTAGAAGTATACAAATTGGCACGTCCAGTGGGACAATCTTTACCTCTCATCTCTTCTCTTTGAAAAATCAAGTTCAAGAACACTGAGATGGCTTCTAAAAAGGTTAACTCGAAATATGCATCCACATCTATATCTACATCTGCTAAAACTGATGGATCCAAATTTTGCGTTGATGTGGAAAACATCCTTGATGTTACTACGGGAAGCATAGGACCTATCACAGAGAACCAAACCAAATTTCTAGGAGAACAAGCCTCACGAGTGTCGTCCGAATCTGCTATTATCTTTGGTTTGACTATAAAAAGTGTGAAGTCTCCCAAAAAAGCCACAAAAAAAAGACATCGCCGAAATGGTTGAGAGGGTTCTTGTCTAATTAATCTTATCTACGTCCAAAAAGTCCTTCACTTCAGCCGACAATGATGTTGTTTGCAACAAATTTTAAACATATGGAAAATAAATAAACCACACTAATAAAATTTGAAGAAACATGAATATTTTATTGATAATTAAGATGGCGGGTACAATTATGTTCCTCTTTTGATTCTACTCTCCTAAGATTTATTTATGATTTGAGGGCCGTTAGTAGCGTATTTCTCGAACTAGGATAATTTATATTTGACCTCTATATGAGTATTCCATCAATTTGTGAAATATTCGAGATCTTGATCTTTAAAAAATACCTAACAGTTTATGGGATATTTTGAGTGTCTTTTAAGGAAATTTAGTACCTTTTATATAGGCATAAACTAGGGTTTAGGGTTGAATAGTCTCCAAGAATTCTAATTGAAACTGAACACACATCTAGAGTCCCAATTCGAATTGAACACATCTTGTAGAGTCTCACAAAATTTCAATGTCTACAAATGCCCCCTGCTTCAAGGATTGTCAGAGTGTAGACTCGATGAAACTCAAAGACGAAGCTTGAAGTACTCATTTTTCTACCTTTGCATCTTCAGATTTGATTTATGATAGAAGAGATGAAGGACATATTTGGTCCCACTAGGCGTTCCAATTTGTTTGCAACAAATTTTAAACATATGGAAAATAAATAAACCACACTAATAAAATCTGAAGAAACATGAATATTTTATTGATAATCAAAATTACGGGTACAATTCTGTTCCTCCCTTGGTTCTACTCTCCTAAGATTTATCCATGATTCGAGGGCCGTTAGTGGCGTATTTCTTGAACTAGGATGATTTAGATTTGACCTCTATATGAATATTCCATCAATTTGTGAAATATTCGAGATCTTGATCTTTAAAAAATACCCAACAGTTTATGGGATATTTTGACATGACTTTTAAGGAAATTTTGTATCCTTTATATAGGCATAAACTAGGGTTTATGGTTGAGTAGTCTCTAAGAATTCTAATTGAAACTGGACACACTTCAAATTGAACACATCTTGTAGAGTCCCACAAAATTTCAATGTCTACAGATGTCTTAAGCATTGATCTACTCCGCATAGCATATCTCCTGCATGTTTTGAAAATCGATGCTATTCTCCATCATCTACAATGGTGATGCAGGCGATGGTGATCGAAACTTCCACCATAGAAGAACAACTTGCAAATTTGACAAAAAAAGTAGAAGGCCTATCAAAGTACACCAAAAGTCGAGACGTCCAAATTATCAACTTGACAAATATGGTGGAAAATATAGATGAAAGAGAACTCACTCAATTATGTGCAAAGCTTCACTAAATGCAAGAGAAAAGAGAATCTCACAAAACAAGAAACTATGATCAAAGAGTTTTAAGTATCTACCGAAGGTCTGATTCTTGTTGTCCAATTGAAAGACTTCATCAAAGAGTCCATCAAAGATAAATTTAAGTCTACATCCAAGTCTCCTCTCATATATGCAAAGTCGTATTCTCAAAGAATTGATAACCTAAAGATATATGTTGCCTATCAACCTCATAAGTTGCAGCAATTCGACGAAAATGGAAATATAAAACAACATGTAGCTCACTTTATCAAAACTTGCAAGAATCCTGGAACATATGATGATTATTTTGTTAAGAAATTTGCTAGATCTCATAGGAACTGCTTTCGAATGGTACACACATCTTAAATCTAGTTCCATCGATAGCTTGGAGCAGATAGAGCAACAATTCCTTAAATATTTTTATAGCACAAGACATGTTGTGAGCATAATAGAGATTGCAAATTCCCGTCAAAGAAATGATGAGCAAGCAATTGACTTCATCAATCGTTAGAGGAGCTTAAGCCTCAACTGCAAAGATCGCCTTAGTAAACCTTCTAGATCAAAATATGCATCCAAGGTATGCATTGGGATCTTCGTTACATACTGTAAGACATAAAACTTAAAACGGTTGAAGAACTAGCAACTCGTGATCATGATATGAAACTGAAAATGACTTTAAATGGAAATCAAAAGTTATCTGCCTTGTGAAGAAAATGTACATGACATTGAGGAGAAGGACAAGTTTTTATCCGAAACCAAAATTGAAGAGTCTATGCTCCTTGACGTACGAGCCTAAAGTGCAAGTCATAATGCTCATCGATGCACGAGCCTAAAATACATGCTCATCAATTCGAGATAATTTTTTAAGTTTTCAAAGCTCATCAAATTCGAGAAAAATCTTCAAGTCAAAATGTTCTTTGACGCATAAGCCTAAAATACATGTCATAAAGTTCATCTAATTCGAGCAAAATCTTCAAGCCAAAATGCTCCTCGAGGCATGAGTTTAAAATGCATGTCATGAAGCTCATCAAATTTAAGCGAAGTCTCAAGTTTCAAAACTCTTCAAATTTGAGCTAAGTTTTCAAATCATAATGCTTCTCAAATTCGAGTCAAGTCTTCTAGTCACAAAAGCTCCATGAAAATGAGTTACATCTTCAAGTTGTTACTATTGACCTTCATGAGTTTAAATTTGTCTGGTTCAAAAAAATTCAATAGGTCGAAAACCTTAAAATAGGTGGCCTAGAAAAATTAGAAAAAAAAAACTCACATGTTTTGCATTGAAGTGTAAAGTAAATATATTTTATTGCTTCAAAATTGCCAGAGTTTTTACACATCAACAATCATAAGGGAGGGATGAAAAAAAACTGACATATCATTCTATACAAAAAATCTAAGTATGAAAAAAACTCAAATGTCAAAAAAGGGCTTGTCAACTCGTCTTGGATGTCTTTTTCAAGTTCAAGTCACTTCTTCATCAAACATCACCACTTCAAATATTTTTATAGATAGATGCAGCCATAAGTCTCTATCTTAACATGGGGGCATATTTTAAAGCCTGGTTTGTGGAGTTAATCATAAGACAAGTAGTTGCTCTCCAAACTAGGACAAATTATACTAAATTATCTTTCTCGCCAAAGTCAAAATTACAGAGGAAGAGGCACTAAGTGTGGTTCTTCGCGAAAGCCGCAACTGTGAAAGAAGATGTATCAAGTGTGGTTCGTTATCAAAGCCGCAACTGTAAACAAAGATGCAACATATGTGGTTCATCATCAAAGCTGCAATTCTGAAAGATGATGCACCAAATGTGGTCCGTCGTTAAAATTGTAACTGCAAAAGAAGATGCATCACATGTGGTTCGTCATCAAAGATGCAATTGTAGAAGAAGATGTACTAAGTGTGGTTCATTGCTAAAGCCTCAATTGCAAAAGAAGATTCACCAAGTGTGGTTCGTTATCAAAGTTGCAACTACAAAAAAAAAGATGCATCATGTGTGGTTCGTCGTCAAAGTCACAACTGCAATAGAAGATGCACTAAATGTGGTTCGTCGTTAAAGCCACAACTGCAAAAAACGATGCATCATGTTTGGTTCGTCATAAAAGTTATGATTGTAGAAAAAGATGCACTAAGTTGATTCGTTACTAAATCTGCAACTGCAAAAGAAAATGCACGTTCGTCGTCAAAGCTGCAGTGTCAAAAAAAGATGCATGAAGTATGGTTCGTAAAGCCGCAATCACTAAAATATTGCACTAAGTATGATTCGTTGTCAAAATCGCAACTACAAACGAAGATGGACCAAGTGATTCCTCGTCAATTATGAATTACCCTTCACTTTTTTTGGTCTGATATTGAGACTGTTTGCGGTCCATCGTAAACCTAAAAAAAGGAAAGTGATGTATCTCACGTGCCAATTGCACTAAGCTTCAAATCGACATGATGAAATATTGTGGCATATGCTCTCACGCTCATTATGATGAATATGGTCTTATTGGCTTAAGATCTTTCTGTTTATCTCCATGTAGATGATGACAAAGTTCTCAATCAATACGGAAATCAATATGCAATTCTTCAGGGAAGATGCAGAGAAGTGAAGTCATGAATGTTGTCGAAAATTAGTTAGATCGCTAACTTTAACTAATTAATTTTGATCAATCCATAAGAACTTTGACTTGAATTTTTCGGATATTTTGTAGACTTAAGAGTCTGTAGAATCAAGTTGATTTCCATTCGAGCTCTCCTACACCAAGATAGGGACGTTTTGGTGAGACTCCACAAATCTCCAAAATAATAATGACAGAATTGAAGACCAATTTCAAAAAAATAATTCTCGTCAATCCATGAGTTTTGCCTTGATTTTTGGATATGTTGTAGACTTTGATGTCTATTTTCTATAGAATCAAGTCGCTCGTCATTCGGAATCTCCTACACCAAGATAGAGACATTTTGGTGAGACTGCATAGAGCTGTAAAAAAAAAAACAGATTTGATAGCAAACTTTAAAAATTAATTTTCATCAATTGAGAAGGTTTTTTATTTTGAATTTCGGATATGTTGTAGCTCTGTGAGTCTAGTTTCTGGAAAGTCAAACGAATCATGATTTCGACATTTCTACAACAATTTGTGAATTTTCTACCGCAGATGTGTTGTGCTGAAAAAAATGACGAAAATTGAGTTTGATATGCCTCAAGTTGACAATTAACCATTGTGAAAACATGTGTATTTATAGAAATCAAAAGTACATAAATTATGTTCCTACAAGTTATGAAAAAAATCATATTTGAAACAAAATTATGGTAATTTTTCCTAGGAGCCAAATTATGGTAAATTTCTATAGGAATCAAGTTATGGAAAATTTCCATTAGAATCAAATATGGAATGTTTTTAAAAACTCCATAAGAAAAAATTTCACGAGTACTTCAGGTCTCGTCTTTAAAGGTTCGACAAGTTGAACATCACTACAAGCCTCGAAGCAGGGGCATTTGTAGACAGTAAAATTGTATTGATAAATCCATATTAAATTTTGGATTAATCCATAAATTCATGATATATTGACCAAGTCAAATTACGGGTTAATAAAATTGGATTAATATTTAAGTCAAAATATATGACTTAAATAAAGTGCAAATTACATTTGGGTTAGTCTATTAAGTTGACAAAACGAGCCCAACTCATGCTCTTCAAGTCCAAGATCCTCTAAAATTACTTGAAGATTGAAATATCCCAAAATCCTAGCTCACAATTACATAAAGCAGTGTTCATAAGACCAAAGAAAAAAAATAAGAGAAATACATAGAGAATCTTTGCTATTCAGTGGTGATCTACAAGTCTTCCGCATACAAAGAATTATTTCAAGGGATTACATCTTTTTCTGAAAGATTTCATAAAGATTGTAACATTCGCACAAATTCAAATACAAATATTATTATTTGCTTGCTATTTTCCTTCCTTAATTCTTATCTTTCAGAATTGAAACTTTAGACACATACACTTACTTTTCTTGGTTAAAAACGGATATTATATTTTTTCTTTCTCTTAGGAACTAAAATATGCCAAAATTTAATAATAGCAATAATATAACATATAAAAAAAATATTATCTATATTTTTAAAACGATCAATAAAGCACAACATCATCTTTTAAAAGTCAGTGCAAGATAACAAACAACAACATAAAAAGACCAACCGCAACTTACTTAATGAATACATGCATCTAGGGATGACTGACTATATGTAATAATCTGCGTACGGTTGTTTATAAGGCTCTCCATCAGCTTTATCTGAATTTATTCATCAACTTCTTGGAATCAATTTTTACATAATTACCCTGCCATCTTTCTGAAAATCACTTTTATGCCTCAAAAATTAAAGGAAAAAAACACGAGAGATCACATAATTTAATTAGCCATACCTAGATTGACACTATAAATTATTGCTTTTGATAGTTTTCATAAATAAGTAGACATTAAAGAAATTTGGATTGAATCTAAACCGCTCTCTCTAATATCTAATAATAATAATTACTCATTTCCTTTCAAGTCATCATGTGGCTAGATTTGGAGTATGATAACCAGATTAACTAATGTTTGGTGTAAATTCAGGTATAAAATATTTATTATTTTTAAAATAAAATTTACATATTATTTTTTTTAAAAGTACTATTACAAACTTGATAATTACCAATTGAAAATATTTAGAAAGTATTTAAAATATTTAATCGAAGAAATTTAGTGTCACGACCCAGACCGTCGTGAATGGCACCGACACTAACCCTCCGATGGGAGAACCATTAACTACAACCCAACTATACAACTTAACAAAAGATAGGCATTCAAAGATACATAAGCATATTTAAATGTCTAAGAAAACTGGAGCACCATAAACTCCGGAAATTATCAAAAACAAAACTACCAAACATTGCGGAAAACAACGCCTAGAACCTGAAAATCAATATACCAAACTCTAAGTTCAACAAATTTAAGAAAAAGGAGTACAACCCCAACTAGTAGAAGAAATAACTAAACAATAGTCTAAGTCCGATTAAATGGACTAAACAGAATGCAGGACTCCATGGCAGCCTGAAAAACTGGCTCAACCCTTGAAATTCGATCTCGATCACTACTCTCCTAGCAGGGGTCTATCAGTAGCAGCTTGAAGATGTCTTGTACTCAACAAAAAACGAGCAAGTGTCGTATCAGTACACAACCACAGTGTACTGGTAGGATCACACAACTATTCTAATAAACACAACACATATAAGCAGTCACAACAAAGTAAACATGACATGCACGGAAAGTAAACACAGTTATCATTTCAAAAGCAATGTACAATTTCCACATTCTCAATAATAAGTAAATATGGCAATTCAATGGTCCTCTCATGGAACTCATACCCAAACTATTAGTGTACCGGAACGTGGCACCTGATCTCAATTACTCAATTAGTGTGCCGGATGTGACATTCGATCCTATGTATGCGTCGGAACGTGGCACCCGATCCAAGTTAGTGTGCCGAAACGTGACACCCGATCATTAAGTTTAATCAACAATGCTACATTCATGCATTGCAATGAAGCAATTACCAACACATATCACATAAACATGAAATCAAACCATCATCTACCTCGAAACCAAGCTTCAATCCCTCTAAGGCACTTGAATATTTCCTTTCCGAATTCTTTTCGCTTGTTCTAGGTCTACAAACATTTCATATACGCAAGGATCAACGATCAAAGGTCTAATTATCCGGATTATAACAAACTCAAAAACCCAAGACCAGACCCATGATCCTGAGGTGCAGTTAGGGCTTTTCCCACCATCCAATTCAGTCCAAAAAACACTCCCCCAATAATTAATAACCAAAAATCTAACTTTTACGGATCGAATAACGAATTAGGGGAGTAAAATCTTTACCTTTTGCACCAAAAGTAGTGGAAAACTGTCAAGAAATCACATGGGGTTGTCTCCTAGATCTCAAGAACGAAACTTACAGAAAATAATATTTTTGGGATTTAATTTTGACTTAAGTCGCGACTGTCCCGCTGTAGCGGGATCCAACCCTCCACAGCAGCCCCGCCCTGGCGGCTTGCACGAAAACAGAGAGTCGAATTTAGAGTTTCAAACCCCCATTTCACAACACACCTTCAACTCATGACATTCAAAAACTACATGTTCACGCTAAGACCAATTTTGAGAATTTCACTCGCCCGAATTCGATTCTGTAAAGTCGTACGGTTCCTTAACATCTTAGGTATCTACTCATGTAATCCAAATCATTATTAAATCTCTCATTCATTACCATATTTTTCTAGGCCTCAAATAACTCAAATTTCGTCCAAATCTGGACTAGACTAGGATTTTTCAAATCACTTTTCTGACCCAAATTCTTTCCCAGTTGACATTTCTATAACGACGGTGTCGCTCCCCATTTTTTGCAAAATGGGTTTTGGGGCACGACCTAACAACTCTTTTGGGCTTTGCGGTGATTGAAGAGTCGCCACCTAACGAATTAAGGCGCGTTAGAACACCTATCTAACCTAGCTAAATCTAACTAAGGTCAACAAACCAGAGATCAAAGTAAGGGTTCAAATTACCTCGAGGAGAAGGTGTTAGGCATCCCTCGAGATCCACAAATGTGAATTCCGATCGTATCTCATGCAATTTATGTGAGGTTTCAAGGTAGCAATTAACGTCACTTCATTTATTATTATTTAATTAGCATGATGACTAGGTGATAACTTAATGCTAAATAATTAACACAAATAAAATTTAAAAGAGATAGCGAGAAGATAGAAATACAAATATATAAGCAAAATGTCATTTTTTATTTAATTAAACTACCCCAAATAAATATAAAACAAGTAAAGGGATAAGGGAAATGGAGACTCTGAGGGATTTTGTAGATCAGCAATCGACTTTCTTTATTTCGATCAACTTCTCGTAGGGACAGACAAAACCAAAGTTCATCATTGAGTCCGAGTCGATGTCATCATTTCCGTAGGGCCTAAACTACCCCTACCCCACCACCATATGCATTTCGTCTCTAAGAGGTGCCTAGCATCCCGCTTAAGGCCCAAGAGGCATTGAACTACTACTCTGGTGGATTTAGACTAAAATAAACTCCTAATAGGCCTTGAACACCAAGTCAAACAAGTTGGACGATCATTTAGCACGTAAAGCCTCAAGTTGACCTCTAGATTTTATTTACACATGCTTGCAAACACAAATAGAGTGAAAAGGTCGCATACAAGGTGTGTGGGCATACGACACCATACAATAAATATATTAGCAAGTAAAAAAAAAAACTATGAACGAGCAGAATATTATAAGGGGCCAAAGATTTATTTAATTTAACTATAATCTGAAGCATGACGATATCAAACAAGCACTGATTTATTAGTAAGTTTTAAGTGGCAAAAAACTAATCAAAATGCCGAGTTTATTCATTGGCATATTTAAACAAGGCAGATGAGAATGTAGAGAAAGATTTAGCAGCTGATTTTAAGTTGCAAGCATTTAAGAGTAGCATATTTGCAGAAAATGATCAATTGACTTTGAGATTGGAGGCAGTTTATTTAATAAAAACACTATCATGCAAGAGCAGATTCATTACTTTTATTTTAGGTAGCAGAAATAGTAATGTCGCAGTATATTTAACAGTGGTAGAAAAATCATAACAGAATATTATTTAACTGTTTAACATGCTGAAACCGGTGACAAAATTAAGTTACATTATTTCAGTCATTAGCTTTCTGTTAATTACTTAATGATACCTATTAATATGATTTCTAGGTGTTTAAGAATATTGCATAGAACCTATAGGCATGTACTATAAATAAATAAGACCACTCTACCACCAATAGGCATGATTTCTAAGTACTAACATGCTCCAAACTATAATATTATTCCCAAAAAATAACCTATAAGCATGGTTTCAAAGTGATTAACATGTTGCAATTTACTAACAGAGTTCACATTAAAAAATAATAATTAAGCCAAGGGAGCACTTAATGGTTCAGATTTTATTCCTTTTACTGCTATTAACATGCAGAGAGAAAAAATAAAAATACAAATTAATGAGCCTATAGACACGATATCTAAGTGATTAACAACTAGTCACCATGCTGAAAATTATTAGCGACCCAAGGTTAATTTAACTTGACTAATAAACTAACCATCTTAAGTCACTAAAACATGCTGAAATTCTTTAGAAATAATACTTAACATGACTTCATTAGTTGAATCCTATGAGCATGATATCTATGTTATTTCTACAAACTATTGAACAAAGCAATTCTTTATTTCACCATTTTTTTTTACTTCATAAGTTATAATTTGTTAAATAGGGCAGCTAGCTAAACAAGTAAAAGACAAACATAAAAAAAAAAAAACACGTTATGTTACAAGGTGCATTATAGAGATTTATTAGTTTTTATTATTTATTTTTTTTTACTTAATTAACTAACATTTACAACAAATGGTCAACATATAAACATTCTTATATTTGAGCAACACCTAAAAGTAGTAAAAGTCGGCAAGATCACTATTATACATACTAGATGAATAAACAAATTATAATGAACAATGCACTAGTAAAAAATATAATTAATTTTAGAGTAATTAGCCAAAAGGTGATTAATAGCAAGTAGATTTATTTTATTTATTTATTTATATTTTTAGTTAGATCTAAATAAGGATTAGAATGCGAATATTCAAACCATCACACAACCTAAGTGAATGATTTCTAACGCAACCAAATTGCGATAAAGTAAACATGTAGCACGTAAATCCCCATCCCCCCTTAGACGATCCCCCAAATTATTACATATATATAGAGTTAGAGTTTACAAATTATTGCAAAACAATAATAGAGATTAAATAGTACATAAGTTAAACAAAATCAATTATGTCTTATCGCTTCCCTCCCATGGCAACTCTTCAACACTTCAGATCAAAGTTCAATCCCCTGCTAAGCAAAAGAAAGCAATACAACCTAAATATAATGCAAAGGACACATAATATTATATATTTTAATGGACCCAAGCAACATAGGACATACACATTAATTCACGTAATACACTACACGAATACAATCATACATATAGAAAGGGAGAAGAGAACTGACCTCGATGCTTCCTTTCATTAATATCCATTTTTGGACTTATGCATAAAAGTAACTAAATAACGATGCAAAACAAAATTTAGATACATGTATGAACGGCACCAACCGATTAAGCAGTTAAAGATAAATCAGCAATGAAGACAAGTTGACTCCACTAATCGACCCGAACACAGCAAAGCACTTCTTAAGAGTTCACCGAAAATTCCTTTCAAGCAGAGAGTAATATGATTTTTCTTTTATAGTATTCTAGTATGTGAGCCAAGATGTCTGAGTCTTAACTAATGAAAGGAAGGGTCATTTATATACTACTAGAGTACAGACCAAATAAGGGAAGGGGATTAAAAGGAAATCAATTAATATTTTCCTTATTTTAAAAGAGCCATAATTAAATTATTAATTTATTATTACCAAGTATAAAACACGTACGAAATCTGCTTACTATAATTAAGGAGGAAAGAATAATAACATATTATACACAAATCAGTCACAAGGAAATAAAATAAATTTTTTAAGGACAAGGGGAATCAATTTACAACAATAATTCTCCTTAAAATTAGCATTGAAAAATTATACCCGCTTTTTTTTTTAATTATTAATTTAAGACTTACCATAGAGACATTAGTGGATCAAATCGATTTCAGCGTAAAACTAATTCGCAGCTTACATACTCAACTTCACAAATTAAGGAATTATCAAAGATTGATAATTTTACCCTTCTTAAGCAGCAATTAAGGTGAAGTCCGCACATAGAATCATGCGTATATTCCAATAATCAAGGGAAAATAGCATGAATAAATTGGGAAATAGAACAACATAATTCTCCATTAATTAAGGCTAAAATGATTTTACTAGTCAGAGATCACTCTAAAGAAATTCACCAAAAACAATGAAACTTACAGGCATGGATTCAAACTTTTTATAACATGCATATTGAATTAACAATCTTAACACAAAGATAACCACAGAAGCAAACGAGCACTAAATTAGACAAAGAAATCACAACCTAGACTTGCTTTTTCTAAGAATCAATAGAAAGGATTAGTACAATGATATTACGATGCAAGGATAACTCGCAATACTTTAAAAGTCAAGAACAAAGTGTTGAAATGAATAGAATAAAACTTACCTGGGCGGATCTGTTAAAGATCCGTCTCAAAACTTTGAAATGCTTGCTGGAATACACTGTCTGTCCTCGCCGGATTGCTGTTGGTCGAAGTTGTTTCGCCGGTAGCTTGTTGGAGTCGAAGCTTTGCTCGCTGGCTGCTGTTGCTGTTGATGTTCTCGCCAGCTGCTTGCCTGGAAAAGAGAGAAGTCGAGGGAGCTGGGGGTCGCTGGCGGCTATTGCTGGCTGGAGCAGCTGCTCGCCTGGCTGGCTATCTTTGCCGGCTGCTGCTGCCATACTGGCCGGTGGCTTGCATGCGCTCATTCGTAGCTGCTGGCCAGAGTTTGCTGCTCCTCTCGCTGGCTGGTGCTGCTGCCTTCGCTGGAAAAAGGAGAGAACGAAGGGGAAGGAGAAGTGAGCAGCAAAGAGGAGGCGGCGATGCCTCCTCTGGATTCGCCGGAGGAGAAGGGAGTTAGGGGGTGGCTGCTGCTTGAGAGAGAGGAAGAAGATGAATGAAATTTTAGGGTTAGGTTTTGGTAGTTTAAAAATAGGAAAGAATAGAGTTAAAATCTTGACCATTGGATTAGAATTAGGTGAGCGGCTAGGATTTAAACGGAATGAGATGGACGGTCAAGATTTAAAAGGGGGGGAGGGGGGGGTTTTAAATCAGATTTGATTGGATTTGGAATGGCCAAATTTGAAATAAAATTGGCTAGAATTGCAATGAGAGGATGGTTATAATTGAAATAAAATTGGAATTGATAGGCTAGAACTGAAAGGAATTAGAATAAAATAGGCTACAAGTTAAATGATTTTGAGGAAATTTTTAAGAAATGCTATTCAATTAAAATACTAAAAATATTATAATATTTTTATATAATTAAAATCACTTAAATTTTAAAACATTTGAATAAAGTAATTACTTTGAGTTTTACTAATAATTTTAAAAAATATCTTAATAATATTTACAATAATTTTATAAAGCACGCATACTAAAATGTACAATTTTTAGACAAAATTAACTAAAATTTTAGAACTCAAAATATATTTTAAAATGCGTATTTAATCGGATAGCATTTCTGAAATTGCTAAAGGTCAGTCAAAATTGAGTGTCAACAGACGGGAACAAGTCGTTGTTGACTCTTCAAATAGAAATTTTACTTGACTCTTCAAGATATTAAATCCTAAATTATTCAAAAAGTAGAATTTAAAATTTCAAATTATAATTTCAATCTTCTAAAAAATATAAAATTTGACCTATAAGGTTTATATTTTAGAAAGAAAAAAAAGGATCCATAATTTTAAAGATTGCAAAAGATGACTTATGATCAACACGAAAAGATTGTTTGTACCATGTTACAGAAGAATCTTGTCTAAGGATAGTTAGTTATTACTATTATTGATTTATTTTATCACAATCTTTGTAAAATTATATGCATTTAAAAGTTTATAATAACATGTAATTCCAAATATTTATGTCACGACCCCGACCGTCATGATTGGCACCTACACTAACTCTTTGGTGAGAGAACCACTACTACAACTCAAACCAAGCAACTAAACCAAAATTAAGGCATTTAAGTTACAGAAGCAAGTTAAATACTAAGGAAATAAATAGGGAGTTCCCATAAACTCCAATAAAAGTCTAACAACGAACTAAACAATGTGGAACAAATAACCTAAAACCTGAAAGTCAATGTACCAAAACATCTAAAGTTCAACAAGTTTAAACAAGAAAAGATGCAAATCCAATCTAATGAACTAATCAACTAACTAGAACATAGTCTAAGTTCGGAAATGGTGGACATAAATGAAAGAGAATCCATGGCAGCCCAGAAGAATTGGCTCACCCTTGAATTCGAACGATCACTGATCTCCTAAGCGAGGTTTGTCAGTAGTCGCTTAAAGATGCCCTGTACTCAACAAAAATAAGAGCAAGTGCAGTATCAATACATAACCACAGTGTACTGGTAGGATCACGCGACTATCCCACTAAGTGTAACATACATTAGTTGATACAACAATATAATCACACGCACGTATCGAACATATACAATATCATCAACTTATACAAACAATGAACAACTTCACATTTCTCAAGATACACAATTATATCAAATCATTGGTCCTCTCATGGAACCCAAACCCAAACAGTTAGCATACCGGAATGTGGTACTTGATCCAATAATTATGTCGGAACGTGGCAATCGATTCCATAGTTATGTCGGAACGTGGCAACCGATCCAAGTTAGTTATGTCGGAACGTGGCAACTGATCAATTCAACACACCACAATCACAATCACAAGTACATCCTCAAGATCATACATTTAAGTCATAATTTCATGGCAATCATCATTCAACTATCTCATTTACATCAAGTGTGATCAATAATGCAACATTCAAATACATGTAAGTATCATAATGAAGCAAGAACAAACATACATCACACAATCATAAAATCACAACCATCACCTACCTCGAAACAAGCTTGAAACCCTAAGAAATTTGATCCTTCCCTTTTCAGATTCGTTCCGCTTGTTCTTGGTCTACAAACAATGAATATAATACGGGAATCAATAAACAATCACTAATTACCCAAATTACTAACAATTCTATGAACCCTAGATCAAACCCATGATCCCAATTATCCAAATTAGGGTTGTTTCCACCATAAAATCTATAACAAAACCCTCCCCCATTAATATTCACCCATTCTATTATGTTCTACGAATCGAAAAACGGATTCGGGGAGTGAAAAACTTACCTTTAGCCTCAGGAATGGTGAAAAACGAGTAGGCGTCGCCTAAAGTTACTTCCTTCTCTTTCCTACCTAAGTCTGAAGGGTCGTTTAGGGGTTTATTAACAACCTTAAGTCGTGTCGAGCCCGCCACAACAGCCCTTATCCCGTTGTAGCGGCCCCGCCAAAGCAACCAAAATCCTCGCCAAAGCGGGTTGCACGAAACAGAGAGCTATTTAAAGAATTCCAAAATCCTCATTTCACAACACACCTCTAACCCATGACGCTCGAAAAATACCCTTTACGCTAAGATCGATTTCGGGAGTTCTACTCGCCCCAATTCAATTATGTAAAGTCGTACGGGTTCCTTAACAAGTTATCTAACTACTCAGGTAATCAAAATCATAAATAATTCACCCGATTGTTATCAGATTTCTCTGCACCTTAAAGACTCATATTTCGTCCAAATCTGGACTAGGTTGAGAAAATGTAAATACTACGAAAAAGTTTTCCGGCCCCAAATTTTCCCCCGTTGACTTTTCTATAACGATGGGAACAGGTCGTTACAATTTATTATGTGTAGAAAGAACATCACTACTGAAAAAATAACTATTTTTCCATTGAAAAATATTCAGTGACTAGTTACATAGATATTTTAATGGAATCGGTGAAAAAAGAAAAAATGTTTAGTGGCGATATTCATATTACTTCAATGGAAATTTGTTTTGCATCATACGTTTTTTCAGTGATCTAGTTCGGTGGAAATAAAATGGGGAAATTATAGCACAAATTTCCCACTGATTTATTGTGGGGAAAAACTCTATTTCTAGTAGTGCATGAAGATATGTGATTTATTAATTTGATGCCTTAAGATATTTTGATACCTTATTTATGAACTATGATTTGCTCATTTGGTAAGATTGTATATGAGTTGGACAAATTTTAATAGTTTCCACTTTTCACAAATTATATATTTTTTATGTTTATAAATAAAAATACAATTTAATAATTCAAATTATATATGAAGCAATTTCAACTTTAAATCAATTTAATTTCAAATTATGTCGGAACAAGTAATTAGATTAACTAGTATACATACCTGCGCGTTGCGCGGTCAATATTAAAGAAACTATTTATGAATTACTTCTTTTAATAAAATGATATGTAATAGTGCTTTACATGTTTCGTATGCTTTTATCACTAAATTATAATATATTAATATATATTTTATCTTAATTTACAACATAATTATAGTAGTAAATTAGCATAATTTAATATAGATCATTGAGTATGAATATTACATGATATTTAAATGTGAATGTTAAAGAAAATATAAATATTGTTACCGAAATATTCATTAATAGGAGTTTTAAACAGAAAAATTCTTCAGATTTTTAGGATAATTTCTTATATTGGTATCTATTCATTTAAATAAAATTATTGATATGCTTTGAATCAAAATTTGTAATTGCATTTCGTAGCTATTATTGCTTAAGTGCATTATGATATTTTTTAATAAAACAAAATTATATCAAACTTATTAACACTCCAATCAAGGTATACCAACAACCAATGAAATTTTGGACATATAACTTTATCAGATCAAACAATAATGTGTACTCCATCTTTCTGCTATTTTTCATTAGACTTGGACATTAAACAAATCATTGTCAAAGATTTCAAATAGAATTTATCTCTCTCTTTTTTTTTTTGGGAAGCTAAGAATAAGAAAGGACAAAGAAAAATTTAATCAGAACAATTAAATAAATTGTGTCAAATTTAATATGTCAAAATGAAAAGTATGATGGTCCGATTCCCTTTCAACCTACAGTTTAAAATGAGCACGAAACACATATATATAAAGTCATGTCAAAGTATGTGTTTATCACAATTGAATAGATGATTATTGATATTCATCAATAAGCATAAAGTAGACACATGATTAAAATAAGAATAATGAGTAAAATTACATATCCTTAAAAGAAAGTTGAAAACGTGAAAAAATAAACCAGTTAATAATGTATATTTTTAAAATAATGATATAAATCATTAACTTATTTATTTGAGCATATTAAATTAATATTATTAAATGTACAACTTAATTTTTATAATATATAATATTATATTTATAGCTATAATCAACTACACTTTTAGTTTTATGACATATAATGTTGAAATATTAATAAGGATAATATTAATTTTTTGAATATTTTGTCTTTATTTAAAAAACAACTACTTCATATGTTTTTACATGCTTGTCCTAATATTTCTTTTATTCAGTTTAAATGAAATAATATTATTTCCTTGTTAGCAAGCTTTTAGTTCCAAGATATTGTTCATTTAACATATGTTTTATTCAAAATTTAAAGATTCAAAATATTCTTTACTATTTTAAATTAAACTAAAATTATATATATATATATAACTATTTATATTTAACTAATTACAATGATTAATACAAAATGCATATATTAATTTTTTATGTTCATATTTGTATTTTATATTCAATTATTTTAAAAAATTAAAATATATGGATATTTAATGTATTTTAGACTCAAAAGAGTCATCTAATCAAAAATTTATTGCTGTTGCTTCTCTACTTGAGAAAATGAGACTACTCTTGTAATTCAGTTTCTTTATTTATTTGTTTATTTTAACAGTTTGTAGACTTTTTTAGTTTTTAGATTTTAAATTGTTTTTGTTAATTCAATATAAATTTCTTTTCAAAAAAGGTCTTCATAATATCTGTAGCAATTATTTCAGTCACATTCTTATAATTAGCTAATGCTTATTTTTTATGTTCCATCTATATTCTTCTCTTTTAAATATTTTTTAAAAAGTAACCTTATCCTTAAAACAGATTTTCATATTTAAAAGATTTTTTTTTTAATTTTTAATTATTATTTTTTGTGGTGTTGACACATGATGGTATCACCTCTCCTATTATCATTGTATGATTTATTTTGGTGTATTTTATTTCTCAAATAAAATATAAATATGTAATCAAATTTTTAAAAATTGTCTATCACCTTACTTAAGATGCTACTCATATAAATAATTTACTCATATTCCATACACATCACTTAATATCACTCTAAAAATTTCACTTAAAATTAGGAACAAAATAATTCAATGCAGAAAAGATTAAAAAGATCTGTGATAAAATATAGTACTCGTATAGATTTAAAGTAATAAATGTCAAGTTTTTCTAAAAGTTTTTCATGCGACACAAAAAGCTTCTTAATTCTCACCTTCTCTCCCATTAAGAAAGATAATTACACATACATAAATCTAAGAAAATAAATTCTCTTTATCAACGTCCATAAGATAATTAAATGAAAATTCATTTTTGTACAAATTAGCAAAAGTTAAGTAAAAATAATATTTATTTTTCTCAAATAAAAATTATTTTATTATATTGTTTTGTTTCTTAATGACGAATTAGGCCACCTCAACATTACCAAAATTGAAAATCAGAGACAATATTTAATTGAAATATTTAACTATTCTCAAATCAAAGAAATTAAGAAGTATATGATTTTTACCACCTTATGAGATATATAACATGAAAAAGAGAATTAAAACATACCTTTGATAGACTCGCAAATGAACTTTCAATATAATAATTTCAAAGTTACGACATCATTTATACAACATAATATACGAAATTAAATATAAATATGAACATGAATGAGCAAAAATTAGTTAAATTAATACTTATTAAAATTTAAAAAAAATGTATTTTATTTTTAGTTTTAGTTTTTTAATAACTAACTAGGTCACCACTACATTACAAAAACTGAAAAAATAGAGATAATATCTCATTGAAATATTTAACTGTTGTCAAATCAAAAAAATTAAGAAGCATACAATTTTTACCACCTTACCAAACATATCACATGGATAAAAGAGAATTAAAACATACCTTTGATAGACTCGCAAATGAACTTTGGGTACAATAATATTTTCTTAGTATTGAACCTTCGCCAAAAAATATTCTCAAATCGTATCAACAATAAAATGATCAATAATTTCATACAATTACCACTATTACAAAATAAATGTTATATGTTTCTAATTTAGTTCAAAATAAACAACCAAAAAGAGGAAAATAATATGACTCGCGACACTATCAATTTGAATCAGAACAAACTAATTCACGTAAAGCTTCAAATGATATAATGCAATTTGGGCTCTCCATGAACATATTTCTTTGCCGATTGGAAATATGAATGTCTATATAAACAAATTTCTCAATTGTCCTTCTTGAATGTGTTTGGGATTATGTATGTGGGTATATATAGATATGCATTTGAACATAGTGTTGGGGTGAGGACGTGAGCAGTTGTTGTTGTTTTTTTTTTTTTTTTTTTTGCGTTTTCCGTTTCTTTTTAAAATTTAAAAAGTTTTGAACTTTTGTGATGGTTAATAAACTGCCAACCACATTTTTGATGAAAAAGGTGAAGCCGAAAGTTTTTAAATATTGATATAAAAATAATTGTTTTAAATTGTATTTGTATTTTGTAATTTAATAAGGTTATATAAAATTAGAATTTATATAATAATTGTAATTATTTATCTTGTTATTTTTTATTTAGTTTAAGAAAAATACAAATAAAATAAAAGATTATCAACACATTTAATCACTGTATAGTATTGGATGGATAATAGAGAGTTATGAAAGTGTTTTATCCGGAAAAAAAAATTCATTAATGATTTATAAACTATGTATAAAGAGAATTTTAAAAATATTTATAAAATTAAAAAGGTTAAAATATATAAATTATGCATAAGCAAATCTATTTGATACTAATTTTGATTTTACGCAAAAAAAAATAAAATAAAATTAAAATTAATTATTTATATATATTTTTTTTCTTTTATTTTTTTGTGATTTGGTATTTTATTTATTTTTTGGTCAATTGTCATTGTTTTTAATTTTTTATGTGTTAAATAGTTTTAAAAATTTTTTAACTAAGTCACGTATATTTTAGGAAGCCTTTTCCGTAACTTAAAATTTAAAAATAACAACATTTACTTAAATTTGATCCAACTATTTTTAAAATAATTAAATCACACACGTGTCTTTGTTTTTTTTTTTAACATAAATTTGGGTTTTTTTGTTTTTTTTTTTAAAAAAAAAATCCTTTTTCTATATGGTTTTAAAAACCGTCACATTACATTTTGAAACTGCATTAAATTTTATCTTCTATTTTAAATTGTAATGTAATTTATGATATGATTACAGGTAATTAATAATTCGTATTTTATAAGAAAAAACTAAATATTAAAATTATTTTATTATTATTTTTATCTACAGTTGGTTATATAGATTATTATTATTATTATTATTATTATTATTATTATTATTATTATTATTATTATTATTATTATTATTATTATTATTATTATTATTATTATTATTATTATTATTAAATAAGGAGGTTGTGGAAAGAT
>JAJOOR010018092.1:0-17543 GCA_036250505.1 Solanum acaule | reverse complement strand
ATATATATATATATATATATATATTTATTTATTTATTTATTTATTTTATAGCATAATTCTTTCTTAAATATTGTGTACTTCGGTCAAACAGTATCACATGAATTGAGACGTTAGGTCCTTAAATCTCTTTGTACCTTTTAGATTATGAAGCTTCATTGCCAAAAAAGGCACAATAAATTAAAAAAGCATATAATATGAAGAAAAAAAATGCTTAAAAACTTCCAAAAGTGTAAGGGAAATACTACTTGAATTTTTGCTTTTAAACTAAAATGTGTATAATGTATCACAAAAATCTTCTAATTTACTAAATATTGAGTCGTGGAATTAGTTATTGACTTTCTTGAATCCTACATGAACGTGGAATGCTTATTAGTGCACCGGACTTCCCCCTTTTAAAAAATAAGATACATAAATTAAAACAGATAATAATATTCTCTATATATTTCCCTTTATTAACTTGTATTAATTTTGTGTCTAATTTGTTTTCATTCCAATTATCTGCAGAACAAAGAAAAGCTTATAATGCATAGAGCTGCATTGCCAAAAATAAAGACCTTCACCTTCTAAGAGTATTAATTCTCTACATGTTGTATGTTGAATTATTGAAGACAAGTGTGATTTTATTTGTTCTATTTATTAGTACTTATAAATTGTGTAATATAATTTGGAAATTATTTGAAGTTCCTTTGTTGTCTACCTCAATTTATTTTATCTTTCCCTAGTTATTAATTAATGAGAGAAAAAACTTTCTAGAGCTATAGATTGCTTTCTTATTATTTGTTTATTAAGTTTAAGGTTATAGATGGAGTAGTCTAACTATCAGTTATTCGCTTTATCTATCTGAACTTTCACTATCTATATATTAAAGCGCACTTAATTGATTACATGATGGTGTGTGGTGTATGTACTCTCTGATTGATTGAGTAGCTGAGTAGCTGATGGTGCGTGATGTACACTCTCAAAAAAGTGATAGTTATGTTTTGAACATGAATGGACCTAGAGTAGGGAGATAGATTAAGCATCGATGCAACACAAAATCTTAAGATAATAATTAGAGTGATCGAGAATATTAGAATCCCTTTAAAAGTCCCGACACACTTAATTTAGTGAAACAAATGTATTTTTCCTTTTATGTCAAAAGATAATTACTTATCATGTACATATATATGATCATCCATCACGGTGTACCATATTTCAACAATTTTTTTTAAAAAAAATAGAAAATAGACCTATGGATTTTAAAATTATTTCCATTTTTGATTGACCCAAGCAAAACAACTTGTACTATATATGTTGTATATAAAGAATTAGAAACAACACTTTCTAACTTTTTGTGGTATCTGTGTGTTCTTTTTTTCATGTTATAATTCATGAGTACTTTACTTTAATTAGTTTATTGGAATTATATTTGATTGCAAAAGTTGTTTTCTTCTTTTTGCACAAAGTTAAACCTATATCTAGTATAAAAAGAACTTTTATGTTATGTCCAAGCATATATTATATATTATGTGTATCTTAACAACCTTTACCCTACCAACACAAATGAACATTACCGATATGTGGTAAAAACTAAAATTGCATGGACCACCATAAAATATCAATCTATCTCTCTATTTTTACCATTTCAGAAATGACGTTAGAATTTTAAAAATTTATAGGCTATAAATTTATTATCGAACTGAATTTATCGATTAAATTAAATTGGTACTTAATAATGACACTTTGAAAGGATTAGTAGTTTCACTTTTGGGATAATATCACTTTTCATCAAATCAATTATAGATAAATTATTATTTTGATCATTGTGATATATGATTAAACATGTTTATTTTTAATTAATTAAAATATATATGTTTAATCCCTTTATATGAAAACATATATTGCAGTTGCACTATAGGGAAATATACCCAGACGGATATTACAAAAATCAAAATTAAAATTTATCGACTTTTGTGGGACCAAAAATATTATCATCCTTAGTTCCTTTCCTTTCGGTCTGACCTTTATATTGTGCAATTAAATATTTCAACTTGAAAATGAAAGCTCATTTAAAAAAATGTTGAATTCAACACACACCACAAATTAATTAAAAAAAATTTAGTAACTGTTAACACTTTATTTTCCTTATTTGTTAAGTGTTGTCAAGGCTTTGACGTTCTTAAATTTGGATGTTAGCCACATTTAGGCCCACTAAAAATAATATAATTGGCTAATAAGTCAAATATCAATTAACAAAGTTGTAAAATTGGTAAAATTTGCTAACAACAGTTGATCACTGTAATATAATATTCTATATATTTCTTTATGTAATTAAAATTGGTAAGATTTGCTAACAATAGTCGATGAAAATTGAGTTTTTAAATTTATTTCTTATTTGATGTTCAATATACATATTGAGGTTTAACTAAATTCGAATTTACATTAATAGTCAAATATTTTCTAATAAAAGTAACTTCATATTCAAAATTCAAATTCAAAGTTTATGAATATTAATATAGAAGCAGATCAAAGTATCTAGAAAGGTCCACAAGGAAAATATTTATTTAAAGTAAAATTAGTCCAAGATTATTATTTTAGTTGAATTTGTTTTCTATCAATATATATTAGTACAATTTACATGTGATTTTATTGTAGGATTTGACTTGTACTAAATTACATGTCCTCCATTATTAGATGCATTTTTTTTTCACGTATCTAATTAATTTTTTTCATGTAAAACAATTTGATTTAAAATACTAAGAAATTATTTTGATTGTTAATTATGGTGAGATGATTCGTAATCTCTTCACGTTTAATCAGAATTTTGTTCAAACTCTCAAAAATGTAAAAAAAAAAGTCTTATTAAGAGTATTGTCCTCATAATTAGATCGTGCAACACACAAATTCGGATTTGGTCATGGTCGATGCGGGTACATAACACTAAAGAAGAAGTTTTATTGAGAAATCTCTAAAATTATTTTGATTGTCGGTTGTGGTGGGATGTTGATTAGGGTTGTTCAAAATCGAATCGAAAAAAGATTATTGGTTTATTGATAATAGGTTATTGGTTTAGCAGATTCAGTAATGATTTTTTTATCGGGTCATCGATTTTTAACTGTTTGAGGTTTTTTCTTAACGACTCAATCGATAACCCGATAGTAAGTTAAATAATTATATTTATACCATTTGATATATAAAGTCCTTAAGTTAGAGTTTAGTTTAGTATTTTTATTTCTGGCTATATCAAACTCTCAGTTATTCTACGATGCGATAGTGTTTGCTTTTGAGAAAGATACAATCTATCAATTCATGTGCATGGTTCATTTGGTTTGTCACATTGTTTCTAAGTGATATTAAATGATTTTTTCAGTGTCAAATCTTAACTGTTAAACCAATAACTTAACATATAACGATCAACAACCAATAAACCAATATCTTAATGGTTATGTAACACTTTAGCATGTCTACAAATCGATAACCAATAAGCCGAACCGATAAATTTCAAAACCGAACTGACCGATACACAACCTTGACTCATAATATCTTAAATCTTGAGATCAGAAGTCTAATTCGAGCTTTCGAGAATGAAAAAAAATATTCTAATAGGAGGTTTTCTCCACGAAGGGACGTGTAAATTATAATGCATGAAATTCAAATTTAATCATAATCTAATACGGATACCAACTCCGAATGAAAATCCTAAAATAATTTTTTAAGAAGAATCTGATAAATTGATTTTGAGCTTCTTTATTCTCCACAGTTCAATAAGTCTCAGCTCCAAATCGATCAGATTCCTCCGTTGCTCAATTTCCCGGCGACTTCTCCACCGGAATTTCTCCATTTCCGGTAACGATTCCCCCGTCAACTCGCCATTTTTCTTTCTTATACAGAAATTTACTAAGTATTTATTCGAATTCAATTTCATAATTTTGTTTTTCTCTCGTCAATCGCGTTAAATTTAAGTTGAAGATGGAAACTTCTGCGGAAATCAGCTTTTATGCTTTTTCTAGTTCATGTAATTTTCCCTTTTAATTTCTGAATTTGGATATATACACAATTGAAATTTGCAAGTTTGTTTACGGTGTCAGTAGTAAATTTGCAAGCTTGTGATCAGTTCTAATTTTATTTTTTTCGAGTTGTAATGGCAGATACATTCTGTTCTAGGTCTATGTATTTAGATTCTTCAATCATATGAGTTCATATGAGTATGGATGGGCGATAAGTTTTTTTACTTGTGAAAGTTGCATATTCCCATTTCAATTTATTTGTCTGATTTTGACTTAACACAACGTTTTAGAAAACAAAGATGATTTTTGAATCTTGTGGTACTTGTAATGTACCAGAATGCACTTTAATCTCGTGGTATTAAGGAGTTGCCTAATAAAGGGAAGAGACATTCTCTTTAATTAAAAAGAAAAAAGAAAAAAGAAAAAAGAAAAAAGGAAAGAGGCATTCTTTTCGAAATGGATTAAAAAGGAAAGTAAGACAAGCAAATTGAAACGGAGGAAGTATTTATTATATGTGTGCATTTAAACATGTAATACATGATCAGCTTGAGTTGATCTAGATTATTGATTAGTTTTATTGTGATATTGACAGGTTTTTGATAAGCTATAGTTGAAGGTTGCTTCACTTTTGGTAATCTGTGGGAAATGAGTATTCAGCGATGAAGAAAGTGAAGAGAAAGCTTGGGAAGTATGAAGTTGGCAGAACTATTGGTGAAGGGACATTTGCCAAAGTTAAGTTTGCACGAAACACTGAGACTGGAGAGAATGTTGCCATTAAAGTCTTGGCCAAAAGCACCATTCTTAAGCATAGAATGGTTGAACAGGTATTAAGATATACTTCCCTTCAAACTCTCGAGTATATGCTTTACGTGTCCTGCATTTTTGTTATTTTGTTTTGATAACAGTGGTGTTCACATATCCCATTTTTAAAGGTTGGAGCTTGGTAGAAAAGTTATTCCAATCTGTAAAGTGATAAATATTGAAATTAGGTCAGAAATCTCTTCTGTCGAACTTCAGTAGGCTTTTCTGATCTGATGTGAATCAAGAGTAACCATGACAGTTTCCGTGGTGGACTATTAAGCTCACATTGAACATTGTAGCTGTAGCAATGAGATCTGTTATCAAAATTGAACTATGTGAATGTGCTTGGTGTCTGAGCTGAATTCCATTAGTGAACATCAGCATGTTCATCCATTACTGTGTAACTATAGCCAAATTCAGTAGGTTGATGGATTTTTAAGCCTTTTAACTGATGGCTGGCAACAGTTTAGCTGTGTAAAAGAATTAAGCTTTATTCATATTGAATTTTTATTACCTGTTTGCACTTGAAATTGATTTCTGTGATAAGAGAGCACATGGGGTCTGTGTGTGATAATTCTACTGTCCTTGTTCTTACCATCTCTGGCATTTTTGTCTGATCAATGTGCTGTTCTTTGAGATGGTTTCCAGATCAAAAGAGAGATATCTATAATGAAGATTGTCAGACATCCTTGCATAGTTCGGCTTTTTGAGGTAAAAAGAAAAAAAGAATAAAAGTACGCATATTACAAATACTACTGTGAGTTTGGTTGTTCTATTATCTTTGCTACTTGCTGTTGCTGATGTTTATTGATTTTGTGTATTTCCTTGTAGGTTTTAGCTAGCCAGACAAAAATATATATCATTCAGGAGTTTGTCACTGGAGGAGAGCTTTTTGATAAAATTGTAAGATTCCTTTAGAATTTTCAATAAGATTTTTCCTTCTTTATATCAGTAACTCTTGCAGACTTTTTGATCCTTGTATGTGATGATAGATAGCTCTCTATCTGATAATGACTAGGAAGGTAATCTGTAAATGAAAATAGAGGTATGATTGAGACATTTTTGCAACTAAGATGTGTGCCTATGACGAGTTTCTGTGAAGTGATAATCTTCATTAATTAGGATAAGTTGTAGTTTGGGTCAAGATACTTATGGAGAATGGGGAAGAAGATAATGGAGTGATCAGCTGATATCTTTGGTGTATCCTATACAATATTCACAAAGCAATAGTCCGGTGGAGTAATCTGTATAATGAGAAATAGAGGCATGACTGAGATATCTCTTTTTTATATCTGAAAAATAGAGGCATGCTGAGATATCAGAAGAAAAAGAACTTCTGTATTTGAATGAAGTAGTTCCAGTCCACGCTTTTTATGTGGAGAGCTTGGAGATCCACTTCTTTACTCTGAAAGTAGTTTAAGAGTGTGTTGAATTGCCTTCTAGTAAGTCGAAAATTTCATCTGATCAAGAGGTTCCTCTAGCTAGGTGTTACCAGTCTTATTTAAGAACGAGATAGTGATCGGAAATACTTAATTTGTCAGTGACAATTTAGCTTTAAATCAGTTTTTCTCTGTCAGGGATGGACTCTATTGAGTAGGATTATTTTCGCTTATGGAACTTTGTACATTTTTTTCAGTATTCCTGAATAGTTGGTATGAAATGCACAATCCAGCCTGGTTCTGATCTTTAGTCCACAATGATAGACAGGAGACCGACCGACCAACTAAATCTCATCTTCATCAAATATATAAATTGTTGGGTTACTTAGGTATAAACTGGTTCATTGATAGTAGTCCAGTTTCCAATTAGGCACTTGCATCTTTACTAATTTACTTCAGCTCATGGAGCTTTGACCCTTAATGGTTTACTTTGTACTTCTCCCTATGAATTATCAAGGTGTGATTTTCAAGATTTAGTAATGCATCTGTCTCTTCAATTATATATTCGTTCAATTTATAGGTTCATCTAGGTAGGCTTTCTGAGGATGAAGCAAGGAGATACTTCCAACAACTCATAGATGCAATTGCTCACTGTCACAGCAAGGGTGTTTACCACAGAGATCTGAAGGTTCGCAATTGCTGATTGGGAGATCTGTTGTAAAAATTATATATCTTAATCTTTTAACTATTGTTCCTTGTTCCCCAGCCTGAAAATTTGCTTCTTGATTTCCAAGAGAACTTAAAAATTTCTGACTTTGGGCTTAGTGCATTGCCTCAACAAGTAAGCAGCATCTGATGTTAGTTGCATTAGATGGTATATCTATTTTTGTTTCTTTCCTTGTTAATTAGAGCTTCTAAATGGGCATTTACTCAAATCTCTAACAGGGAGTCGAGCTCCTCTATACCACTTGTGGGACTCCAAATTATGTTGCACCTGAGGTATGATGCATATATAGTTTGAATGTTCTTCTTGTTTTGTACATGCCACCCGTCATTCTCCATTTGATTGGCCTGCTATCCCAAAACCCTTTGTTGAGAATATAATTAAATAATAAAAAGTGTACTCTTTCTAACAGCTTAAGCTTTTATATGAGATGGTCACACACTTCAACATGGTGTCAGAGTCAGGCAGAGGTCGAATCTCACCGCCGCCCAAAATTAAAAAGAATTTCCGCATGCTTGGCCTGAATTCATTCATGACAGTTTCTTATCATTAATATATCACTTGTACCAGCTATACTTATTGTTTGGTTCTGCCTAGATTAAGTTATATGGGCGATGAGAGTGGTATTGCACCTAGCTCCAGATTTCCAGATTTTAGCTGCCAAAGCGAGGCTTTGACAACACTATGCTAAAGTTTACTAGTAGTGACTTCTCTAGTGTGAAAAAAATTTTGAGTAGTTTGTTAGTTTTAGTACTTGTGTGTTCAACATTCTCTTTGGTCTTTTGCTGAAGGGTTGTGAGTCTGTTACCACGTAACAGTTACAACTCCTCCATGACATTAGTGCTTCCCTGCAATCCTTGTCACACTTTATTCCTCCTAAATGCTACAGTAGTGAGATATTTAAGGAATAAAAAAAGAAGGTTTATCTGAGAATCGTCTCTGAGAAATTTCTGGACTTAGCAAGACTTGGTTCTTTGCAATGTGAGAAATTCCAAAACCAATGCCATGCTACAACTCAGCTCTGGAACCAGTTTTGCCTTGTCGAACTGTTTATATGATTTCCCAACTTCTTATACGAAAATGAACTTCCTAAAGGTGCTATCTCCGACTTTCAGGTTGATTGATTAGAAACTTAGGCCCCCTTATCTATTTTCCCATTCCTCATACATCCTCAATGATGTCCACATTAATAAGCACCATTTGTATTTGTTTTATCTGCAAGGAGCTTGAATCAGAAAGAAGCTAAGCAGAGGGGTGGTTGTCTTTCATTTTAATTCATTGCTATCCCTTTTACCTAGCATGATCAATTGGCTTTTGATTAGTCATCAAATGAGAGAGAATCAGAATTTATTTCCCTTCCATGAGCTCTGTAGTAATATACCTTCAAATCATTAAACACATTCTAATATAAAAAAAATAAAAAATTTAGAATGTGTTTGGACTCTTTCTGTGGTCGCTGGCTTATTACTCTTAGTTACTTCTTCAGGTGTTAAGTAACCGAGGTTATGATGGTGCTGCTGCAGATGTGTGGTCATGTGGTATCATCCTTTATGTTCTGATGGCAGGATATCTTCCATTTGAGGAGACAGACCTTCCTACCTTGTATACGAAGGTTAGATGCAGTAATCATGCATTTGTAATGTGTTAACTGGAAGCATGGATAATTCTGTCAAATGATTCTCTTTTTCTTCTTATATAGTGACAAATGCTAAGGATCATGGGTCATATGATGGACAATTCCGTATTTCTAATTTCATCTTCATCTGCATGAGTTTCCTCCTTGTGTTTTTTATTATTACCATTATTTGTTTTTTTGTTTGTTTTTATTAGATTAATTGGGGCTTTAAAAGTAACTTGACATTACTTGTACACGGCTTGCTATATGTTAAAGTTATTGTTTGTTCTATGTGCGGCTTACTATATGTTAAATGTTATGGTTTGTTCTACACAAATTTCTTATTGCTTTTAATATTGACACAGATCAAGGCTGCTGAATTTTCCTGTCCATTTTGGTTTTCTCCTGGTGCAGCATCATTGATTCAAAAAATCATTGATCCAAATCCCCAAACTGTAAGTGCACTATATTTTTAACTCTGAAAACTATGGTGTCCCATTGCCTATTTGTCACATAATTATTCAATCTACTATAAGCTTATGACATTAAAGTTGCACTAGAAAAAAAATCCTTCATGAGGGAATATGAGAAGCTCTGTTTCATTAGAACTGAAAACATGGTTTTTTTGAGTTTGATTACTCAACATGGATTAAAATCCTTCCAAATTTCCCGGATTGGTTATAGAGATCCTTTTTAAGGTCATTTTAAATGTGAGAAATGCCTTAAGCATGCCTTCTGCTCGTTCCTTGCTTTTGTTCAGTACAAGTGTCCTTTTATCATCTCCTTTTTCTTGGTTAATTTGTGAAACTTCAGCATAACTTGTACCGAAGTCCTTTTAGTGTTTTCATAGTGATTTACTCAGAACCATGTACATGCAGAGGATCAAGATTGATGGGATAAAACAAGACCCTTGGTTCCGGAAAAACTACAGAGCTGTTAGAGCTAAAGCAGATGAAGTAGTGAATCTTGATGATGTCCGTGCTGTGTTCGACGACATTGAGGTTGAATCCTTTCACATTCGTCTTCTAGTATGCTAACTAGTATATCTGCGTGAGGAAATGATCAAATTTAAGATAAATTGTACTCTGGATTTAGATAACTGAAGTGATTGGCCTGATACTTCGATGTTCTCACCCATTATAGGTTTGATATGTTCTATTTTCATCTGCAGGATGCATTTGTCAGTGAAAAATCTGAAGATAGTGAGAGTGGCCCCTTGGTAATGAATGCATTTGAGATGATAACACTATCTCAGGGATTGAATCTATCCGCTTTGTTTGACAGACGTCAGGTACAATGATTAATTTAGTTCATGGACCAAAAAATAAACCATACCGAAGTTTCCTGATTTTAATTCATCTCAACTCATCTGTTTTATTTTATCTCTTTCTCCTGATTCTTCCTGTAAGCTTTTCGTTTCTTGGACAAGGAAGAGATTCGTTTCTTCCTTGAATTTTTTAGTTAGCATGCTCTTTTATAGAAGCACGTTAATTTCTCTCCCACTATTTTTGGTATCTTTTTTTCTCCTTTTTCCTTGTAGTCAGAGGCTCAGAGCCAATGTTACATAATACCAACTTTTCTTAATCCAATTTTAGATCAAATATGTCCCAATTTTTTTTGGTTTGGAAAAAATGTGTCAGATCTGATCTGAATAGCTTATATTTTTAATGATTGAGTTATTTATGTTTCTACAAACTTAATAATGCTGATATGTATAGTATGTCGTCTCTTTGCTAAAAAGGTTTTCACAACTTCCTTATTATAACAAAGAGTAATTTCCTCTCTCATTCTTGCAGGATTATGTCAAGCGTCAAACTCGATTTGTTTCCCACCAACCTGCTAAAGTCATCATTGAAACTATTGAAGCAGCCGCAGAGTCGTTGGGTCTTAAGGTCCACACACGTGATTACAAGGTACATTTCTAACTCTCCATATAATTCAGGGACAAATGATTCTCTTTTATTCAAATAACAATTGAATCAGTATGAAGCATTGTTGTAATTGAATAATCAGTTTCCCATCGGATCAACTGTAACTGTCAGCATTTTTTCACCCTTTTCCCATTATCTATCAAACAGTAATTCCCTTTCAACATCAAAGAAAATGGAATATACAGGAGGAATTCACCCTTTCATTTTTTCCTGCTCTTTATCAGGAGCAAAATCATAACTGTGCTTTATAAGATTTAGTCGCATTTTGCTTAACTTGAATGAATGATGGTTGACAAAATTATATGCCTTAATGGTCACTGTTGCTTAAGATGCAACAGCTTGGAACTAGGGGCTGATTTTTTTATCAGGAGCAAAATCGTAACACTCCTACTTTTTGTTACGAACTTATGGTAATTTTTTTAGGCTTTTGTGGTTCTAAGATCATGTTGTTAAACCACAATACCCTGGGTAAGTTTCTCTTTATTGAGTGGGCATTGATTTGTTCAACCACTATTCTCATTGCAGACAAGAATTGAGGGGGTAACGGCAAATAGGGCTGGTCAATTTGCTGTTGTGCTGGAGGTAACTTCAAACTTAATAAACCGATTCATTATAAGATTGGTGTTTCGTATTTTCATTTGACCACTCTTTCTATACTTTGTGAAGGTTTTCCAAGTTACCCCCTCCCTTTTTATGGTTGATGTTAGAAAGGCTGCTGGGGACACTCTTGAATATCACAAGGTTGCTTCTACACTCAACTTTTACTAGAGTTTTTCACTAAAGCTTGCATTACAATACTTATATTTAGCTTCTTTAAGGAATTCCATGAAACTTGGAACTACTTAACAGGCCCTTGTTATGTGCATTTGCAGTTCTACAAAACCTTCTGCACGAAGATTGATGACGTCATTTGGAAACCAAAGGAGGGCATGTCAAATGCTGTTCTGCTTAGGACAATGACTCGCTGAACCAGATTTCTGGGAATGAGGTGAATCACTAAGCAGTGTGATGTGCTCAGAAGAATTCGCATTTTGCTATCCCCACCCTGTTTTGCACGCTACATCATCGTTGTGTTAGGTACAGTGTGTGTAATTGTATGTTTACTGTTAATCTTCGTCTTATTGTATAGAAAAAAATAAGTGGCAACTGCATATCTTATATGTTATCTGTAAATCATGGGCTCAAAAGCAATGGAATTGAGTGTTATTTTATCTCCATTGTACCAATATATAGTTCCCTTTTACTTCATGAGATTCGAACTATCTACCTTCCAGTCGGGGAGAATGAGGTAGGTTGTCTACTGAGTGGCCCTCATATTAATGGGCTAACATACACAGTGAAAATCACCTATTTTTTGTAAATTGGCCCTAAATGCCAAAAATAGACTAAAAATGATGAGACTATATGTACTGCTGCCCCAACTCCCTACGGAGGGTTCCATAATGGTTTCGCAATAAATTCGTTTGGAAGCTATATCACAAATATATAAATGGGCTAACGCATATGAAAAAACTGAAAAAATTGCTTAGTTCCTATAAATTCGCCTCTAAATTCCCAAAATAAATTCTAATAATGGTGAGGCTTTACGTACTACTCCTTCAACTCTCTACGAAGGGTTCCATAATGATTTCACAAAAAAAATCACCTAGAAGCAATATCACCAAAATATTTATACGCTAACACACACAAAAAACTTGGAAAATCACCTAATTCCGATAAATTGGCTTCTAAATGTGAAAAATAGACTCTAAAAATGGTGAGAATGTACGTACCGCTCCCCCAACTCACTACAGAGGGTTCCGTAAAGATTTTGCAAAACAAATCATCTAGAAGTCATATAACCAAAATATTCATGGACTAACACATACGAAAAACTGAGAGAATTGCATAATTTATGTAAATTGGCCCCTAAATATCTAAAATGGACTCTAAAAATGATGAGAATGTACGTACTACTCCCCAAGTCCCTACATACTACATAGGGTTACATAATGGTTTCACAAAGAAATTAACTGGAAGTCATATCACCAAAGAATTCATGGGCTAACTAACACATACGAAAAAGTGAGAAAATTGCCTAATTCCCGTAAATTAGCTCCTAAATGTGTAATTTGGACTCTAAAAATGATGAGATTGTACATACTGCTCCCCCAACTTTTCTACAAAGTGTTGTGTAATGGTTTCACAAGAAAATAGTTTAAAAGTCATAACACCAAAATATTCATGGGCTAACACACACGAAAAGGAAGAAAATCACCTAATTTCCGTAAATTGGCCCCTAAATACCCAATTTGGACTCTAAAAATGGTGAGATTGTACGTATTGTTCCCCCAACTTCCTACAAAGTGTTGTGTAATGGTTTTTCAAGAAAATAGTTCAAAAGCCATATCACCAAAATATTCATGGGCTAACACACACGAAAAAATGTGAAAATTGTCTAATTCTTGTAAATTGGCCCTTGAATGCCCAAAAAGGACTCTAAAAATGGTAAGACCGTACATATTGCTCCCCCAACTCCCTATGGAGGGTTCCATAATGGTTTCACAAAAAACTCATCTAGAAGCAATATCACCAAAATATTCATAGGCTAATACACACACAAAAAAAAACTAAGAAAATCGCATATTCTTGTAAATTGACCCCTAAATATCCAAAATGGATTTTTAAAATGGTGAGACAATACGTATTGCTCCCCCAACTTCCTACGGAGGGTTCCGTAATGGTTTTGCAAAATAAATCATGTGGAAGTCATATCACCAAAATATTCATAGCCTAACACACAAAAAAAAACTAAGAGAATTGCATAATTTCTATAAATTGGCCCCTAAATACCTAAAATGGACTCTAAAAATGATGAGATTGTACATACCGCTCCCCAAAGTCCCTACATAGGGTTACGCAATGGTTTCACAAAGAAATTATCTGAAAGTCATATCACCAAAAAATTTATGGGCTAACACACATGAAAAACTAGATAATTGCCTTATTCTGATAAAATGGTCCATAAATGTCCAAAATGGACTCCAAAAATGATAAAACTGTACGTACTGCTCCCCCAACTCCTTAGAGGGTTCCATAATGGTTTCACAAAAAAATCATCTAGAAGCAATATCACAAAAATATTCATGGCTAACACATACGAAAAAGTGAGAAAATTGCCTAATTCTCATGAATTGGCCCCTGAATGTCCAAAATGGACTCTAGAAATGGTGAAATTGTACGTACTGTTTCCCCAACTTCCAACAAAGTGTTGTGTAATGGTTTCGCAAGAAAATAATTTGAAAGTCATATCACCAAAATATTCATGAATAACACACAAAAAAATGTGAAAATCGTCTAATTCTTGTAGATTGGCCCTTAAATGCCCAAAAAAGACTCTAAAATGGTAAGACTGTACATACTTCTCCCCCAACTCCCTATGGAGGGTTCCGTAATGTTTTTTAAAAAAATCATCTAGAAGCGATATCACGAAAATATACATAGGCTAACACACACACACAAAACATAGAAAATCACCTAATTCCAGTAAATTTGCCTCTAAATGTGAAAAATAGACTCTATAAATGGTGAGAATGTACGTACTTCTCCCCCAACTCCCTATGGAGGGAGGGTTCCATAATGTTTTAAAAAAAAAATCATAAAGAAGCGATATCACAAAATATACATAGGCTAACACACACACAAAATAAAGAAAATCACCTAATTCCGGTAAATTTGCCTCTAAATGTGAAAAAATAGACTTTATAAATGGTAAGAATGTACGTACTGCTCCCCCAACTCACTACAGAAGGTTCCGTAAAGATTTTGCAAAAAAAATCATCTAGAAGTCATATCACCAAAATATTCATGGGCTAACGCACACGAGAAATTGAGAAAATTGCATAATTTCTATAGATTGGCCCCTAAATACCTAAAATGGACTCTAAAAATGATGAGATTGTACGTACTACTCCCTCAAGTCCCTACATAGGGTTACATAATGGTTTCACAAAGAAATTATCTGAAAGCTATGTCACCAAAAGATTTATGAGCTAACATACATGAAAAATTAAGAAAATTGTCTTATTCTTGTAACTTGGCCCATAAATATCTAAAATGGACTCCAAAAATAATAAGATTGTATGTACTGCTCCCTTTACTCCCTATAGAGAGTTCCATAATGGTTTCGCAAAAAATTATCTAAAGCAATATCACCAAAAATATTCATGGGCTAACACATATGAAAAAGTGAGAAAATTATTTAATCCCGTAAATTGGTCCCTAAATGTCCAAAATGGACTCTAGAAATGGTGAGAGTGTACGTACTGCTCCCCCACTTCGTACAAGGTGTATGTAATGGTTTCACAAGAAAATAGTTCGAAAGTCATCATGGGCTAACACACAGGTAAAAATGTGAAAATTGTTTAATTCTTGTAAATTGGCCCTTTAATGCTGAAAAAGGACTCTAAAAATGGTAAGACTGTACATATTGCTCCCCCAACTCCCCTATGGAGGGTTTCGTAATGGTTTCATAAAAAAGATCATCTATAAATAATATCACCAAAATATTCATAGGTGAAAACACGCACAAAAAACTTAGAGAATCACCTAATTTCGGTAAATCGGCCTCTAAATGTGAAAAATGGACTTTAAAAATGGTAAGAATGTACATACTGTTCCTCCAACTCACTACACAGGGCTCCACAGAGATTTTCCAAAAAAATCATCTCGAAGTCATATCACCAAAATATTTATGGGCTAACACACACGTAAAACAAAGAAAATTGAATAATTTCTGTTAATTAGCCCCTAAATATCTAAAATGGACTCTAAAAATAAAGAGACTGTTAATTGAATAGTTTGTGTTATGAAATAGGAATTCAAGATTATCCAATTTTTCATGTGTAATTTATCCATAACTATGTGAACGATTCTATTTGAGCTCAAATTATATGGGTCCATTAGTATCGACCTATTAAATGATACTAATTATTTTTTGAAAGACGAATGTCGCTTGTTTGAAGTTTACTTTTTCGTCATGAGTTTTATACCTCTATCTATCAAATATTTCCTTTTTATACACGAACTATCATCATCTATTCAATTAAACCTATTTTAGTATATAGATGATGAACATTTTGTGTTAAAAAGGAAACTGATAGTTAATGTGTGAAACTCACCGAAAAAGCTTCAAATTTTCTGTTGACTATTCACTCCATAGTATAACATAACATAAGAGATGAATTTCACAAGAAACATGATAATTAATTAAAATACTTTTATAGAAATGATTGTTACTATTTCTTTTTTTATTAGGCCAGAAAAGCTTTCCACAAACTATTAGAAAAAGACTGATATAATAAGTACCCCTATAATACTTTTTGACTTTAAAAAAAGATGAAGAAAGAGACAAAATTCACCAAAAATATAATTTAAAAACATGTCACTAAAATATTTGGTCAGTGGTGGACCTACATGTTCAGTCCATTGAATCTGCATTTAACATATCTAACTCCAATTCATTGAATCTGCATTATACACGGATTAGTGGTCAAATTATGTGAATTAAATTATTTGAAATTATAACTTTTGGAATAATTTTATCCTATTTAGGAGGTGGAATAAAATATTTTCAGATCTAATGAAATAAAGTAAAAAATTCAGAATTAAACTTGGAATAAAATTAATACTAGAACCTAACCGTTCTAAACTTAATCATGAGATATCTAAGAGGAAAGGACTAGAAGTCAATAAGAAAGAGTATTGAAAACACCTCTAAACTTGAACAAATTATTAATCTCACTTCCGAACTATTAACTATCTCAAAAATACTTTTTTATTTGAAAACTGAACTTAAGTACAGCTTCAATCTTGCAACAGTAGTGACTCTCGTCAAATTTAATTTTTTTCAACACTTCTCTCAATTTTTTATTAAAAACCTCCATACTCAGGATCCATACTCCTACAAGAACTTAAAATCGCTCGTCATATGACACACTAAGAGTACATCTAAATTTAATTAGTCAAGTAAAAAAACTTCTTTCAAGACTGTCAATAATTCTGAAACTCATACATTACATGAACACAATTCAAAACAAACTAGTACTTCATCATTATATATAAAACATAGTTGCAAGAGTACAACAACAACATACCCATTGAAAATCCCACTAAGTGGGGTCTGGGGAGGGTAGAGTGTACGCAGACCTTACCACTACCTCGTGGAGGTAGAGAGGCTGTTTCCGGAGATAGTTGCAAGAGTACAAATCTGAATATGTGGAACCTGGTAAAAAATAGGACACTGATAATCCTATCAAAAAACTAGGGACTGGTTAAAAAAAACCAACCTATATAAGGTTGTAATGGCCAAGCTCCTGGAATAACAGGCACCACAACAACAGAAATTTGCTCAAAGCAACTAAAAGTCTAAAAGACGCACAATAGAATACTTACAATGAAACACTAAAAGACTCTTGAACATGAAAAACTACAGAACTACTGTCTGATTTCTGCAATGTAGCAAGGAGGCAAATGCGCGATAGATATTGTCTGTCGATGTTGTAGCTGAATGATTCAAACGGCCTGATTCTTTCGAGGAGTAACATGAGTGAAAATTTTAATCTCAGTACTAGGTGACTGTATTCTCAGGAAACCATGGCATGATGGAGTTGTCTCCAAAAATGGATGAAACAGGCTTCGATTTGACGAAGCCTGCAAAAAATGGTGGAAAAAAGTGATGCCATAGCCTCCTGGAAAACAACCGAGACACTGAAGTATTAGATAGCCACGAATATACGGGCTAAAAAAAGAACACTCATGTTTGCTTCTGTAATTGCCAGGCTGAATGAACCAATATAGCTTTCTGCTTATTCTTTTTTATCATTTCGATGCATTTCCTTGTGCCCTTTTGGTTTAGGAGAGGATGTCACACCTCCACAAATCCTCCACAAGAAGATCGACTGAGCTGCAACTAACGGAGCAATGTTGGAGATTCAAGCCGAGTAGATTCTCTCCCAACTTTTTAAGAGACGGGACACTCTTGTTTGATACCATGGAGCAACCTGATAAAGAAAGGACCTGCAAATTCACTTGCACTCCATGGGATAAAGCAGCTACACCAGAATCAGT
>JAJOOR010018088.1:0-10775 GCA_036250505.1 Solanum acaule | reverse complement strand
AAGGAAAAAATAAAGGCACCAAAAATAAAAGAGAAAAAAATTTGAAGAGACAAAATCGAGAAAAAGAGGAGAAAAAAGCTCAAATTTGTCCAACAATGGTGTTTGAGTGAAAATAAAGAAGAAAGATGGCCTTTAAAAGTCAAAATCTGACCGTTAGTTTATTTTTAAGGCGTCTCACGCTCTTACCTTGTGTGTATCACACGCTCCATGTGGAGTCTTTCCACATAGGATGCCACATCAAAAAAAGTGTTTAAAATGTTGGGTTTGGATGGGTTCAGGGGTCCAGATGACAAAATGGTAAGTAGAAGGGTTCACAATACAAACAGATACAAGTACAAGGGTCCACCAGACCATTCTGCCTATATAAAACCTCAAAAGTTCATTTTTTGTGTTCCACACATCTTTACCTGTACCAAACTACCATCATATATATATATATATATATATTATACATTTGAGTCTGAATATGATCACTCATATGTCATTCATTGTTCGTGTAGACATGTATTGTTTCGAAAGCTAAGACAATATATCGTGAAAGTTAAGAAAAATATACTAACGACTTTAATGCTTTTTTATGTGTTTATGTTCGTTACTTACAAATATACTCCAAAACTTAGAAGAAGTATCCTTTAAATTTAGCGGGATTTACATTCTCCATAACTTATGGACGTATATATTTGTAAAACCATACAAACATCGGATTTAGGTATCATAGATTACTATTACGAAATTTCCTAACACCCGTATGCCCAAATTAAAAGCTTAAGTGAAGACTTAATAGTCAGCAAAAAATAAAAAATAAAAAATAAAAATAGCATTTTAGCTTCTCTGTTTCTTAAAACAATATGTCCAAAGTAAAGTAACGAATCTATATTAGCAGTACAAATTCAATTATAACTTTGGAATAATTTCATGAGTTTATTGATTTATAACTTTATTCATGTGCCACACATCATTGCTGATATAAGATACAAATAAAAGAAAAAAAGGAAAAGGTGAAAAGTTAAGTCAAAGCTTTTTAGTTTTAATTGTTGAGACGCAACAAAAATTCTCTTTCAAGCTTCCAAATATACTTTTCTCATTTTTTTTAAAAATCACTTTGAATGCTTCTTCTTTTTTCCCTTTTTACCCCTCAGATTTTGCATTATTAAGTATATATATAGTCAAAGACTCAAAGTCACTTGTACAAAAAAAAAAGTTCACTTAAAAGTGTTTTGAACCAATTCATTTTCATTTTGTGATTGGGCTTTATTCAACAAATTATCTTGCTCTCGAGGGGTGGGGTCCTGGAGCGAACTACTCATTGTTGTGTTGCCCCAACCCAAGGAAGGGACCACTTTTAGCCTCACACACACTCAAGTTGTCTCTCTTTTCTTTTGACTCAAGCATAATTAGAGAAAAAAGTATTCGTATCGGTGTTTACGTCAAGTTAATTAATCTATCGCTATACTAACAATAATTTTTAACGGCAATTAATTAATAACAATAGTTTAATTATCGCTAAATGTGTAATTTTAGTAGCAATTATCACTCTTTTTAAACGTGTCTTAAGGCTTATAGTGACACTAGATCTAACGACAATTAACTAATGCCGGTAAAAGCTTTAACGCTCTTTAGTTTTTATTGTCATTAAAAACTATTTTCGTTATAGCGTTACTTCATTAAATCATTTATACCTATAAATTATAATTATAAGTTGCATTGATTTAATATAAACATTTGATAAAATCGGATAAGTATTTACCATAAATTAGATAGACCGTCTTTCTTATAAAAAAAATAAATCAGAAAATTCGACAACATATGCATCATTATAAAGTAAAGTTACATATGCTTGAGTAACACCATCCATCATTCACGTTGATTTGATTTGAGCTAACTTTTTCTTGTAAATCAACAGTACACTAATGGGATATTTTGTCCTTTTTTCTTCATACTGATTACCATATAGATTCATCTGCCCCATTTTGCCACAATAATGCATGTTATGTATAAATAATTAATCATTACGGTATACATATATATTCTTCTAATTATTATTTGGGATAGACAAATAGTTAGAGCAAATCAATCTTTATTTATTGATTGTGGAGACAAATTCACTGGTACCGAGTACTATGTGTTACACAAATTTGTTGAATAATGGTAAGTGGTGGTGGATTCAAAATTTATAGGTTTTGCATGTGGTACGTCGTCTAAATGGAGAAACGAGTCAGTATCTTCAATTTTGGGTTATAATTATCTTAAGATATATATAACTCTCGGTAGTAAGCATGATATCAAGAACTAAAAAATAGAATCAACATAGGTTATGGTGCAATGATAAGATTGCTTCATCCTTAATTAAATGTCTCAGAGCTTCAATACGGACTCCAGACCGCACAGGGAAAACAAAAAAAAAATCTAAAAATAAGAGCTACGAGCTACTATATAACCATTTAATTTGCCATGACAGTTTATTTATACAACATGAATTAAATAACCACGTGATTAAATGATTAAGTGTAAAAACAAATTCCTTTACATTGTTTGTGGAAAAGTTAATTAAACCCATTCAAATTAACTAAATACATAATTTATTTTATCTATTTTCTAAATAGTTGAAAAATTACAAAAATATCTATTCTCTCCTATATCTTGTCACGACCCAGGCGTACACCGGACCCTAGATGTAACATGGCGTACTTGACCCCGAATGGGTCTCATACAAGCCCTTAGCATATCATAACATAAGATAATAGAAAAGTACGAAAATTTTAAAAACTTTTATTCATACAATCGAAGTCTTTTTCATAAAAGCAAGCGGAAGTCTTTACTACACTTTTGTCTCAAACTATCTAATACAACTTTAGAATAAAACTCTTGGGACATAGCCCATACAATAGTCTCAACATGAAAATAAAAGACATAAAGGAAATAGTGGGTTTTGCCCTCGAAGTTATGAGGACTCACCAAAATCTTCAACTCCTTTGCTCCTTAGAAACCCATCTCCAAGAATAGAACTCAATCTCCAAAAACCTACATTTGATTAGAATGTAGACAAAGTATGCGTTAGTACAAAATGTACTAAATATGTTAGCTAGCATAATCATAAGAGCATAAGACAAGGGTTAGTCAATATAAACTATAAGCATAAGAGACAATATCATAATCATAAGCAGAGTTTCCAACATAAGCATCATATAAGCATTATTCCACTCCTAGTCATTTGTACCATAATGGGACTATTCTCAAGTAACCTCCAAAGCATAGTTGTGCAATGCATGAATAGCATCCCATAATACCATCCAAGCTAAGCACCCCTTTTTGGTTATCTTAATCATAGTCTATATGCATAATCAAGACCTAGGCTTCATGTACTAAGAGCATTATACTTCTAAGTAACCTCAAGCACACTTGTGCAACGCATGAAGGGCATCTCATATACCATTCACACTAAGGCATAACCATGAAGTCACCATATGCATACTTACTACTCATTGGTCTCATTCTTAGCTTACTTCATAACCAAGGGAATCTCTCACCTTTAGTCAATCATAACATAACAAGGAAGGCAACTATAGCACAATCCTATCTAAGCATACATCATATAAGAGAAACACTTGATGAGTCACCTTAAGGCAAGCTTGTGCCATGCATGAACAAGACCCCATAATCTACCCATGCTAAGCTAGACACTTTAGGTTCATCATTCATGTTTATCATCTCTTAACATTATAAAGACAAAGAGAATCACCTCTTAGTCATGCACGTATTAGAGGGGCCTATAAAGCTACAATCCAAACTAGTCATGCTCATGTTCATAAATGCAAGGAGGAGTCACCGCAAGGCATACATGTTTAGTTCATCATGAAGGACAAAGGATGTCACCTCAAGCCACACATATCATGGAATCATAAAGACAAGGGAATTCACCTCTAGTCATACATACTAATGAATTATAAAGACAAGGAGAGTCACCTATAGTCATACATATTAATGAGTCATAGGTATTCGCCTACATGTTCATTTTAATGGGATATACTTGCGACACTCAAAAGCGATTAATGAGGGCATACTGATTATAATCTAGTAGAGGGATTAGATGCATAATGACCTCCGAAAAGTAATTTAAGAAAATAACCGACGAGTTTTTCATGTATATATATTATTCTCACACTCAAGGATGAAATAACAACAATATTACAAGCTTCCGAGTACCGAAATCAGTCTGCTCATGCTTCACACAAACATTCGAAAGTAATAGTAGATTTAGGATATTACAAGCCTTAGGTTTACACACCCCAAAAAGAACAAAACATATAGCCATATTTATATTACAACTCATGATGACATGATCAAATCAGCCCTCAAAATCCCATATAAATATACAACACATAGAATATGTACAAGTCCCAAGGTTTATACAAAATATAGATGCCTATATGCAAATGTGATCTTCCTTAAGGCTCTCAAAACATCCATCTCCAATGGCCAGCTTCAAGCATCATCTCGAACAACCCCTACGATAGAAACAACTATCGCTAAGCATATAGCTTAGTGGTGTAAAAACTAAAGGTTTGGAGCCCTCAAATTTAGCAAGTTATCATTCTCAAGTCAAGGGCAGCATAATTAAACATAATAAGTAAATCAAGTAAACAATATATAAATAGTATCAAGTTTTATATTTAAAGATCCAAATGTCAAGAACGCTCATAGCACAGTTTCCAAGAGATTCAACAACAAGGCTCGCCCAATAGATACATCATGTTGTCACACCAAGCACAAGCAGGTATCAAGAAGGGTCAAAACCTAATAATCAAGAGAACCAAGAACCATATTAAAAATGGTTTTCTAGTTTGTACTTAAAATGGGCAACTTCCATTCTTAAGACAAACTAAAAATCCAGAGTCAAGATGGTAAATGATCAGAATCAAGAGGCATGACAAGAGTGACAAAGTCACAGCCACAAGAAGGACAAGGTCCCAACAAGAGTGCCAAGTGATCAAACAATCCGTACAAGTGGGCGAGTTACCCAAGCGTCTTTAATGTATTAAAGAATACCAATACGACAATGCAAAGTGACAAGAGGTAACCAAGGTACCAAAGTAAACTTTCAGATATACCAGTAGGTAAAAAGAGTACAAGTATAAGTTTATACACAAACCTCAGTTCTTTAGCACAAAAATAGTCCAACACAACTTCACGAATTCAAATCGTAGACCAACCAGCGTATCAAAGTCTTGAACTCGTACACGAGGATATACAACCTTAAAAAAATAAATTCAATAACTTATATACTTTCTAGTAGCTCAATAATGATGGCGCAACACAGGGTTATCGTCACAAGTAAGCCTAGTGTCATGTCCCGCCACTATCCGAGTAGAATTTTGCAGCCAAATAGGCGTAGAGGTTTCTAGAGTTAAAAAGAGGTTTCTAGAGTTAAAAAGAGAACTCTAGAATGCCTTAGACTTTTCAAGAAAGCCTTGGAGAATTCTAGACTATGTAGAATTCTCTAGAAAGGGGGCCAAAGTGTAAATACTTTAGGAACTTCTCATGTAAATATTAATTGCACTCTAGTCCTTAGGAAGTAGTATAAATAGAGGTGCCTCTCATTTGCAAGGCATCACTCAAGTGTAAAGCAATCTTCCAAAAGCAATACAAAAGCCTTCTTCCAAAACTCTCTTTTTGTTCTTTCTAAGTCTTTCCTTAAGCATTCTCTTAGCGATCCAAGTCTTAAAGGCTTCCTTGAGTTTACAAGATCTTGAAAGAGTAGTGAGTAAATTGTCAAGGGCCGCACGGAACTTTAGCCAACACTCTAAGTCCGTGACAACGTGGTATCAGAGCGAAAGTTTGCACTAAGAGGATGGCAACCGAAGGGGACGTAAATGCCGCTAGCACCACCAACATCCGTCCAGATGGTGGAAAGAAGTCCCGAAAGAGAAAGAAACACCAAAAGAGTCATGAGGAAACGCTGTTGGATCCTACACCAAGCGAGGCGCTAACATCTCATCCATCCTCAACCACCGAGGCCAGTGACGATGAACATGGTGAAGGGGCCATTGACGTCACCGCAGGAGAAGAGTGGGTCTCAAGGGTTGAAGTGGCGAGGCAGACCGTGGAGATATTAGGCCGACGCATGAACGTGGCCGATGGCAAATTCAAGACTCTTGAAGACTTCACCCTTGAGGAGACCGAAAACATCCGTAAGGAGTTAGAGGGATGTCAGCGGGCCGAGTTTGAGATGAAGGAGGCCATCACTTCCTTGGAGTGCCGGCTCATGGAGGCATTGAACACAATTGAAACCATGAAGGCCGAAATGAGGACACTTAAGGAAGGCATGGAAGCTGGAGGATCAGCATCACCCGACCGTGATAGGGAGACCAGGGTCGAGGCTCCCAAGCCACCTATGTTTAAAGGCATCCGCGATGCTCAAGAGGTGGAGAATTTCTTGTGGCACTTGGAGAATTACTTCAAGTGTAGCCGGGTGAAGAGTGACGAGACCAAGATCAACACTGTTGTGTTGTATCTCTCAGAGATGGCCATGCTGTGGTAGAGGCGCAAAGAAGCCGAGATAAGGAAGGGGATGTGCACCATCAACACGTGGGAGCAATTCCGCGAAGAATTCAAGAAAGCCTTCTTCCCTAATAACGTCATATATGAGGTTAAGCGCAAGTTCAGGGAGCTGAAGCAAACAGGAAGCATTCGGGCGTACGTGAAAGAGTTCACAACTCTAACGCTTCAGATTCCCAACCTCACGGACGAAGACATGCTGTTCCACTTCATGGACGGGTTGCAGAATTGGGCCAAGACGGAGTTGGAGCGGCGACAGGTCAAGACCATAGACAAAGCTATCCCGCTCATTGCAGATTTGTTTGATAGACTTGGACAGGCCAAGTACTTCACGAAGGTGGACCTTCGAAAAGGCTACTACCAAGTGCGTATCGCAGAGGGGGACGAGCCGAAGACAGCGTGCGTGACCAGATATGGAGCATACGAGTGGTTGGTGATGCCTTTTGGCTTAACCAACGCACCCGCCACGTTTTGCACGCTGATGAACAAGATCTTTCACCCCTACCTGGATCAGTTCGTGGTGGTGTACTTGGACGACATAGTCATCTATAGCAACACCTTGGTGGAGCACGTGGAGCATCTAAGGAAAGTCTTCCAAGTCTTACGGGAGAACCAGCTATACATCAAGCAGGAGAAGTGCGAGTTTGCCCAACATGAAGTGCATTTCTTGGGCCATATCATCAGCCAGGGCGAACTACGGATGGACGAGGCCAAAATACGGCCAATCCAAGAATGGGAGGTGCCCACTAAAGTGACCGAGCTACGATCGTTCCTAGGACTTGTGAATTATTATCGCAGGTTCATAAGGGGTTACTCTGCGAAGGCTGCTCCGCTGACCGATTTATTGAAGAAAAATAAGTCGTGGGTTTGGAGCGCGGAGTGCCAGCAAGCCTTCGAAGGTCTCAAGGCCGCAATAATAGAAGAGCCGGTCCTGACGCTGCCCGACTTTTCAAAGACCTTCGAAGTACATACGGATGCTTCAGATTTTGCCATTGGGGGAGTCTTAATGCAGGAAAGACACCCAATAGCATTCGAGAGCCGCAAATTGAACGAGACCGAACGGCGTTATACAGTGCAGGAGAAAGAAATGATGGCCATTGTACATTGCTTGCGCACGTGGAGACACTACTTGCTAGGCTCCAAGTTCGTGGTTAAGACGGACAATGTGGCCACTAGCTACTTTCAGTCGCAGAAGAAGATCACTCCAAAACAAGCTAGGTGGCAGAATTTTCTAGCTGAGTTCGACTACGTTCTGGAGTATAAGCCAGGAAGAGGCAACGTTGTGGCCGATGCGCTAAGTAGGAAGGCCGAACTTGCTGCCATCACGACGGTCCATTGTGATATCCAAGATGCAATCAAAGATGGCATGCAGCATGATCCTGAGGCCAAGAAGCTGATGGAGTTAGCCGCCCAAGGCAAGACTAGGCGCTTTTGGGTGGAAGATGGCCTCTTGCTCACGTCTGGTCGAAGGGTCTACGTGCCAAAGTTCGGGACTATCAGGCGGCGAATAATTAAGGAAAGCCACGACACACCGTGGGCTGGGCATCCTGGGCAGCGAAGAACGAGGGCGTTGATCGAGGCTATATATTTCTGGCCACGCATGCGAGACGACATCGAGTGCTATGTGCAAACCTGTCTTGTGTGCCAGCAAGACAAGGTAGAACAAAGGCATCCGGGAGGACTATTGGAGCCACTACCCGTAGCAGAACGTCCATGGGAAAGCGTAACTATGGACTTCATCACTTCCCTACCTAAGTCCGACGGGTATGGAACTATCATGGTCGTTGTGGACAGGTTCTCAAAGTATGCCACCTTCATACCCGCCACAGCCGAATGCACCGCAAAGGAAGCCGCTCGATTGTTCTTCAAGAATGTGGTAAAATACTGGGGGCTGGCAAGACACATCATTAGCGACCGAGACCCCCGCTTTATTGGGAACTTTTGGAGGGAGCTGTTCGAGATACTTGGCACAAAACTTCACTTCTCCACAAGTTTCCATCCACAAACAGAACGTGTCAACGCCCTGTTGGAGTGCTACTTAAGGCACTATGTCAGTGCGCATCAAAAGGATTGGGCCAGACTCCTAGACATGGCGCAGTTTTCTTATAATTTGCAAAGGAGTGAGTCCACCGGGCGCACACCGTTTGAATTGGCGACGGGCCAACAGCCCCAAACTCCGCACTCTTTACCGGCCGCTTTCGAAGGGAAGAGTTTGGGAACTTACCATCTTGCCAAAGGATGGGAAGAACAGCTTGACACTGCCAAGTCCTACTTAGACAAGGCAGCAAGCAAGATGAAGAAATTTGCCGATCGCAAACGACGTCCCACGGACTATAAGGAAGGCGACATGGTCTTGGTGAAATTCAACCCAAGACAGTTCAAGGCACTAAGGGGCGTTCATCAAAACTTAGTGTGAAAATATGAGGGTCCGTTCAAGATAGTTGCCAAGGTGGGCAAGATCTCATATAAGGTGGAGTTGCCCCCTCCCATCAAAATCCATCTGGTGTTTCATGCAAGCGTCCTTAAGCCTTACCATGAGGACAAGGAGGACACTAGCCGGAACCAATCAGAACGGGCGCCCATTACTGCCACCGCCTCGCATGATCGGGAGATTGAAGCTATCATAGACTATCAAGCCAAACGGAAGCAGGGTCAACAAGCCAGCACCATGTTCCTTGTGCATTTGAAGGGACAATCTCCGGAGGAGGCCACATGGGAGAAATATGAAGACTTATGGCAATTCAAAGACCAAGTCCGGGATTTTCTGCAGCAATGCGCTGCGGTCGTCGCATCATCAGGTGGGGGAGCGTGTCATGTCCCGCCACTATCCAAGTCGAATTTTGCAGCCAAATAGGTGTGGAGGTTTCTAGAGTTAAAAAGAGAACTCTAGAATGCCTTAGACTTTTCAAGAAAGCCTTGGAGAATTCTAGACTATGTAGAATTCTCTAGAAAGGGGGCCAAAGTGTAAATACTTTAGGGACTTCTCATTTAAATATTAATTGCACTCTAGTCCTTAGGAAGTAGTATAAATAGAGGTGCCTCTCATTTGCAAGGCATCACTCAAGTGTAAAGCAATCTTCCAAAAGCAATACAAAAGCCTTCTTCCAAAACTCTCTTTGTTCTTTCTAAGTCTTTCCTTAAGCATTCTCTTAGCGATCCAAGTCTTAAAGGCTTCCTTGAATTTACAAGATCTTGAAAGAGTAGTGAGTAAATTGTCAAGAGCCGCACGGAACTTTAGCCAACACTCTAAGTTCGTGACACATATATGTATATATATGTTAATAATATATAAAAGACTTGGCGAATATATATAACTTAGTGAATATTTCAAATGGATACATCCATCTTGTTTGAACCGGACCTCCGAGGTGGGCCTCTTGTACAAGGTGAATTGGAAGATGCTCCATCACATCAAAAAAAACCACATGGAAATATCTTCTCCAACTTAGTAGTAGTGACAAGAATATTTTCCTCCATCCTATCTAAACTACTCTCCAACAACTTTCCAAAACACAAATCTATAAAAAAAAAAGACTTATCTCTGTGATTGGTTTCCATATTCTTTCGGGTAGATGGCTAAAAGCGATAGGAATTAAAGTTTCCATGAACACATGACAATCATGACTTTTCATACCTATCAATTTTCCTTCATTCATATCTGCCCGCTTTCCTAAATTTGAAGCACAGCCCTCCAGCATCCTCAAATTTTTAACCTACCCAATAATTTCACGTTTCTCATCCAATGTGAATGAAAAGCTGGCTTTGGGCTTAACTATTTTACCATTCTGTAATTCTTGCAGCCATAACTCTTTTCTCCTACAATATTCCTTTATGTCCATTCTAGCTTTTGGATTGTCTTTTGTCTTACCCTTAACATCTATCACTGTGTTAAACAAATTGTCAAAGTAATTTTTTTCAATGTGCATCACATCTAGATTATGTCGTAGCAGATTGTCCTTCCAATACGGCAACTCCCAAAATATGCTTTGTTTGATCCAATTATGTTCAACACCATATCCAGGAAGTCTAGAAGGTGAAGATTCTGTAACTTTAGGTAATTGAGAAATTCTCTCCCAAATTTGATGTCCTGTGAGTAATGGAGGTGGGGGGTCACTTTCAACTTTATTTTTCCTAAATGCATTTTTCATCTTTCTAAACTCATGGTCCATTGGCAAGAATTGGCGATGACAATCAAACCATGTATTTTTTCTGCCATGCTT